>CAUYQU010082322.1:0-25030 GCA_963574635.1 Cheracebus regulus | reverse complement strand
CTCCGCAAACTGGGCTTCCTTCCACCTGTCTGCGTACTCAGCTGGAAAAATGACAGCCCCAGAGCAGAAGCCAAAGCGGTCCCGGACCCACAGGCCCCCCCCCCCCCCGCCCCAGCCCCCACGGCACTGGCCTCCTGGTCTCCTTGCCTCCCCACAGCTTCTGGAAGGCACCAGGCCCTCCTTGCCAGGGGCCTCTGCGCGCCCAGCCCTCTGAGGACTGTTCTTCCTCTAGGCGCCCCCATCTCCTCCTACAAATCTCAAATGTCTTCTCAAAGGGCCCGCACATCCCTGTCTATGTTCAGCCCCCTCCCTCACTCCTCGTCCCCCTCAAGCCCGGTTCCTGCTTGGGTTCCGGTAGTTGGTGGCCCCTTCCCCGCTGCACAGCTGCTGTGGACGGCCTGCTCCCCTGCCTGGGACCTGAGCTCTTTCTGCCTCTGTTTCCTGCTGCAGCCTGCCTGGCTCCCAGGAGACCTCTCTAAGCCTTTTCTGACACACAGCCGTGGCTGCAGATCCCCGGTAAGATTCCAGACTCAAGATAGCCTTTCAGGCCAGTGTCAGCCCTCCTCACCCGCGCACACCACAGCCACAGCACACATGGGCACTGCCGAACGCCACCACTCACAGCCTGCCATCGGCAAGGGAAACGGGGCCCTTTCATAGAAACCAGGCAAAGACTGAACAGACATTCACGATGGCTTCAAACGGAAAGGAGCTCACACCCTCCAAAAACCAAAGAAATTCAAATTCAGACAGCCAGGAAGTGTCATTTCTCACTTTCCAAACTGGCAAGCATGGTCAAGTGGTCCTGGGTGTTGGTGGGATGTTGGAGAGGTGCCCGTGGGGAGGGTGGGCACAGCACTGGGGGCCCATCTGGGCCTGCGGGATGCCTGTAGCTTCATGCTAAGGAACCAGGAGCCACAGCCCCTTGGGGGCCCCATTAGCCTCACTGTGGCCAGGCCCGGAGAAGCCCCTCCTCTGAGTGAGGACACAGGAGCGCTCAGCCCCAGGGCAGGCCCACCACCTGTTCCAGGGCGGGGACCGTTCCTTCCTGCCCCTAGCTCCCTCCCTGTCTCTCTGTCCCAGTGCAATTAGTCCTGGATGTTTCTGAGTTACCAGCCGGAGGGAGCGTGGCCCTTCGGCTGATCAGGGACCCCCCAGTTGGTGTGGCTGGCTCGGCTCATGACCTCGGTGGAGGGGCCCCTGGGCACCTGGCAGTCGGCAGGAGGAAGCCAGAATGGCCCCAGAAACACGCCTTACAGAGCCAGTAAATCCAGCCCCAACTGCCTACCCCCTCCACATCGCTGCCTGATATTTATATTGATGCATTAATTTATCTTTAAAAATGAGCAACACTGATTTCCACAGAGGCCACATGGGGCAGACAGAGACAGATTATCTCCTGACCCTCGAGTGGCTGATGTAATGAGTACCCCATACTGAAGACCCCTGTCCTCGGCCCCCAGACACGCCTCAGTTTGGCTTGGGGCCACCCACTGGTGCAGGGATGTCACTGGTGATGTCCTTGACAGGTGACTCATTCACCTGAAGCCCTGGATGCCCATCAGTCCGGGGCCTGTATCAGGACCACGTGGTCTTGCCCCTGCCTGTCTCCTCCATGCCTTCCAGGGAGCTGGGGGCCTCGGCTCATGGGTACCCATTCGTTTGCCTACATCATCAAGATGGCCTCACAAAAAAGGGAGTTTACTTGCAGCAAATATGAGTGTTCAAAAAGAAATCCAAAGGCAGTATTCATGAGAATCCTTCGTCTGCTCTGGGCAGGCAGAGGCCATCTGAGCTTGGGACCTCCCAAAAAGGGATTCAGAGGAGCCACATTCCACTTTCTAGGTGTGACCCTCAATCTGCTCCAAGTGGACTTGAGACATCTTAATAACAACAGTGACTAGTACTAAAACAGACACACGCAGGCAGGAACGTGTGTGCACACCCACACACACATACACCCAAACATGCACACATAGTCACACACAAACACATACACCCAAACACATACACATACACACACAGCCACACACATCCAAACACACACATACACAATCACACAGATGCACCCAAACACATACACATACACACAGTGTCACACACATATCCAAACACACACATATACAATCACACTCACAAACACATACATCCAAACACACACATACATACACACACAAAAGCATGCACAAAAACAGTCACACAAAAACACACATCCAAACACACACATACAGTCATACTCACACATACACAGAAAAACACCCAAACACACATACATCCAAACACACAATCACACACACACAAACACAAAAACACACACTCAAACACATACACAGAGTCACACACACAAACGCACACAAACACACACACACACACACACACACACACACACAGCAGAGCAGCAGCCATCCGGGTATGCAGCCTCCCAGATGGATCCACAGGCCCACAACCCTGCCTCCTGTCAGCCACACCCCACCAAGGGAAGGTCTGTGTAATCAGTAGAGCAGGACAGAGGTGCCAGCAGGCCAGGTTAGAGAGACACAGCAGCTTTCATCCTAGTTCTCTCTCGTGCTCTCTCGCTCTCTCTCCCTCTCTCCTCTCTGTCTCTCTCTCTCTCATCTCCTGTTTCCCTTCCTCTACATGGGGAGGGAACTCACTCCCTGCCAGCAGCCATGGGAACAAGCTTGGAAGTGGCTTTTCCAGCTCGGCACGTAGCCTCATGGAAGAGCACCCAGGTGAGCTGCTCCCTGCGCCTGGCTGCTGTGAGATGATGGACGCTTGCTATAAACCCCTATGTTTTAGAGTAATTTGTTACACAACAGCAAAGGACCAATGCTGCTAAAGCCGCAGCAGAGCAGGGGTAGCCAGGCACCGAAGAAGAGCTGATTATAAACACAAAAGAGTGGCTCAGCCTGTAATCCCAGCACTTTGGAGCTGAGGACAGAACTGCTGGGGGCGCAGAGTTTGAGCCCAGCCTGGGCAACATGGTGAACCCTGTCTCTACAGATTTAAAAAAGAAAACATTAGCCAGGCGTGGCTCCAGTGCTTCCGTGGGGACTTTGAATCTCCAGGCAGTGACAGAGAAGACTCCGAGACTCAGGATCAGCAGCAGCTGCCCTGAGAGCTGGGGTCCTCACACTGGGCCACCCCCCAACCTCACTGAACCACTTTGAGTAGGCCTGGGCCAGGCGACACTTCCGTGGGTTCCTTCCCACCTTCTGAGAAGGGCTCTGTCACCCTGTGGCTTCAGTGGGACTGGATCTCATCCCCCAGACTGCCTTTTTTCACTTTGTTACTGAGAGTTGGGCACCTGGTTGCCGAGGGTGGTGCGCACCTGTAGTCGCAGCTATTCCAGAGGCTGATGGAGAATCACTTGGGTTGGGGAGTTCCAGGCTGCAATGAGCTATGATCACACCACCGCACTCCAGCCTGGGTAACAGAACAAGACCCTGTCTCAAAAAAAAAAAAAAAAAAAGTAAAACACAGGGAAGGGGAGGGAGAGAGGAGACCTCACAGGCACACGGTTTTCCTTTTCTGACCGAGGACAGCAGGGGAAGCCCTGCATTTGTGGCCAGAGCCCTGGGATGGATGGAGCCTGAACACCCTCCTCTCCATGGCCCCATCCCCTGGGGGCTGCCGGCCTGAACTGTCTGGTCCTCCCCACATTCATGGCACATGGTGTTCCTTCTGCCCAGAAAATTCTTGGCCCTCCATGTATCAGAAGCCATGCGCTCACCTTCCAGGGTACTTCTGCCCACAAAAACATTTCCTCCAACATGGAAGGGGGCCATCCTCTGCAGCAGACAGTACCCAGGCTTCAGGGAGCTGCTGTCCAACAGAGGGGCTGACTGCAGACCCACCCACACACCTGGCATACCATGGCACTTGGTCAATGTTTGCTGGCTCAGGGCATGCAGGTCAACTCTCTGGTCTGTTAAGAACCAGAAAGTTGGGGTTGTGGTGATAACATGACTTATTTTTTATTGTTGTTGGTTTTGCTTTGTTTTTTGTTGTTGTTTGTTTTTTGAAACAGTCTTGATCTGTGTCCTAGGCTGGAGTGCAACAGTGCAATCTCTGCTCACTGCAACCTCCACCTCCCGGTTCAAGCGATTCTCTTGCCTCAGCCTTCTGAGTAGCTGGGATTACAGATGCACGCCACCGCATCCGGCTAGTTCTGTATTTTTAGTAGAGACGGGGTTTCACCATATTGGCCAGGTTGGTCTCCTAATCTTGTGATCCACCCGCCTTGGCCTCACAAAGTGCTGGGATTACAGGCATGAGCCACAGTGCCCTGCAGATCACAGGTTAACAACCTGCCCATGAGGTAGGAACCTCCCACCACATTGATTAAAAAACTGAGGCGCAAGGAGGTTATGTAACTTGATGCAGATTGCACAGCTATTAAGTGGCAGAGCCAGGACACAATCCAGGTAGGATGGCTCTGCACGCATGCTCTTGACCACGGCACTTGCTGCTTTCCTGGACTAAAACCACCTGCTTATCGAGGCCTCCCTCGATAAGCGCCTGGGCCAGGACATCAGCCACCTGCATCATGGGCCTGGAGCTGGCCCTGCACCTGCCAGCCAATCGGGTGAGTGGCCCCCCACCTCCATTGTGATTAGTTCAGGCAATCCAGGCCTCAGCCAATCAGAACACAGCTCTCTGGCCCAGCTCGCCCCAGAGCACCAACTTCTGCTCTTTCCCAGCATGGTGGCCTAGATACGTCTCACTCTGTTGCCCAGGCTGGAGTGCAGCGGCACAATCTCAGCTGACTGCAATCTCTGCCTCTTGGGTTTAAGAAATTCACCTGCCTCAGCCTCCCATGTAGCTGGGATTACCAGCACCTGCCACCACCAGGCCCAGCTAATTTTTGTATTTTTAGTAGAAATGGGGTTTCACCATGTTGGTCAGGCTGGTCTCAAACTCCTGACCTCAAATGATCCACCCACCTCAGCCTCCCAAAGTGCTGGAATTACAGGCCTGAGCCACTGTGCCCTGCCACAAGGCCCACTTTTGAAGCCAAAAGGACCAGATACAGCCTTCCATTCAGCAGCCCATACTGTGCTTCCCAGACTTGATGTTATTGTGGGGACTTTGAATCTCCAGGCAGTGACAGAGAAGACTCAGAGACTGAGATCAGCAGCTGCACCGAGAGTTTGGGTCCTCACAGAGGATGCAAGCTGGGCCACATCCCCTGCCACACTGAACCACGATGAGTGACCATGGCAGGGGTGACGCTTCCCTGAGCTCCCTCCCACCTTCTGAGAAGGGCTCTATTGCACTCTGGCTTCAGTGGGACCTGGTCTCATCCCCCAGATTGCCTTTGTTCACTTCGTTACTGAGGGTTGGGCATTTGTGGCATGCAACCAAGAATCCTGGACAACAACACAGCCTGAACGTTGTGATAAAGAAAAGTGAGAACCTCTGTTTGCCATAGAGCCTGGTGCAAATACACGTGTTGATCTGCAGAGGCAGGCCCACAGGGTATCCAGGTAAGAATGTGGTGCTAGTGAGGAATAAATTCAGATGCAAGCAACAGAATACCCAACCGACAGGCGATTCCATGTATGGAGGCTTTTCTTCTTTCTCACGTAACTAGAAATCTGGAGGTGGGAGTTATCCCATCAGCGACTCAGACTCTTTCAGTCTTTCTGCTCCAACATCTTTAGCAGGTGGGCATTTGTCTATGTTGTTTACAGGGTGGCTGCTGGAACTCCAAATACCACACATGCCTCTACAGTCAAGGCACAAAGAAAGGACGAAGAGACAGGGCCAGTCACATCTGTGCCCTTTTATAGGGAAAGACAAACCTCCCCTAGAAGCCCCTGCAGTGGATTCCCCCGAGGCCTCAACGGCCACAGCAGGCCCCATGAGCAGCCGTACTATGAGGGATTCTGAGACGGCACAGAGCCAGGTTGTCATGGCAGCATTGGCCAAGCATGCTCTCTTCCCTGGGGCTTGGCAGACCCCCAAAAAGTAGAGGAGTTCCATAGGCAGGAAAGAAGGGGAATGGATATTGGCTGGGCAGCAGGTCTGCCTGCCACAGGTGGGAAGACAAGGATGCGGAGGCTCACAGATTACCCAGCGGGGTGGGGATCAGATCAAGGCTGCCTGGCAGGCTACAAAACCCGAGATCCTGCTGCACAGCTGGATGGGGGCAGAGCCCTCCTGCTGCTGCTGCTGCTGCTCCTGCTCCTCCAGCCACCTCAGCAACAGCATGGATGCCACAGATGCCAGCCACCAGATGTCCACTAGACCCACTGCTGGCCTCACTGCCGGAACCGGTTCTATGCTGCCCCTGCTTATGGCGTGAAGACACTGCAGGCTTCCAGCTGAAGGTTGGAGGTGGATGCACCTGATTGGTGGAGCCCTGGCCATGTGACTGAGTCCTGACAGCAAGGGATGCTGGGAAAGTTAGTATCTACCATTTTTCAATTTCTACGGAGAGGTGAGTCCTGCTTTGCAAACTGGAGATTAACTTTAGGTGAGAAGGAGGCTCCTTATACATGCAGGGAGCATAAGTTGGCACAACTTTTTGGAAAGTAATGTGGCAATGCATGTGAGCAACCTAAAAAAGGCTATAGCCTGTCACCCAGTAATTTCATTTTAGATAATCTCTCTTAAAATAGTGATAGGGGCTAGGCGCAGTGGACGCCTGTAATCCCAGCACTTTGGGAGGCCGAGGTCAGTGGATCACTTGAACCCAGGTGTTCAAGACCAGCCTGGGCAACAGGATGAAACCCCATTTCTAAAAAAATTTTAAAAGTCAGCCAGGCATGGTGGACCATACCCGAAGTCCCAGCTACTTGGGAGGCTGAGGTGGGAGGATCTCTTCAGCCCTAGATGTCAAAGCTGCAGTGAGCTATGATTGCACCACCGCACTCCAGCCTGGGCAACAGACTGAGACCCTTATCTCTTAAAAAAAAAAACAAAACAAGGTAGTGTCTGGAGTGGTGGGAAACCTTGAACACTCATGTCATCTTGACAGAGGTGATCAAACCATAGTCATGTGGCAGCAACTGACTTGTCCAGTGAGGAGAATAAGAGAATCTCAGCCCAGCCATCCTACAATGAATGTTTAATAACCCAGGGGAAAAAAGTTTCAGTTGTAATGGCAAACGGAAAGAACAGGATATACCTGTAGTTGTCTGGGCAAAGTCTTACGAGATATTATTCATTGAAAGCAACAAGCCAGTTGTGCAAGCCTGCCTGATTTGAAATTAGTTGGCAGGAATATTTGGAAAATTCCTCATATTAAAAAAAATTCCCCTTGAAAATTAGGAACAGTCTGCTGTGTTCAGTGGCTCACACCTGTAATCCCAGCACTTTGGGAGGCCGAGGCAGACGGATCACGAAGTCAGAAGATGGAGACCATTCTGGCCAACGTGGTGAAACCCCATCTCTACTAAAATACAAAAACTTATCCAGGTGTGGTGGTGTGAGCCTGTAGTCCCAGCTACTTGGGAGATAGAGGCAGGGGAGTCGCTTGAACCCGGGAGGCAGCGGTTGCACTGACCCAAGATGGTGCCACTGCACTCCAGAAATAAAGAGACAAAGAGAGGAAGAGAGGGAGGAAGGGAAGGAAAAAGAAAGAGAGAGAGAAAAAATAAAATTAGGAAAAGCCTTAAAATGAAAATACCTGGGAGAAAGCTGAAGATGGTTGGCTGAGAGGTTTGAAAGAATGGGCATTCCCAAACAAGTTCACGATGATGCCATAAATGAGAATGCTTGCAGCCCAGCTCAGTGGCTCATGCCTGTAATCCCAGCACGCTGGGAGACTGATGTGGATTGCTTGAGACTGGGAGTTCGAGGCCAGCCTGGGCCACATAGTGAGAGCCCCCAGCTCTACAAAAAATTTAAAAATTAACCAAGCATGGTGACTCACACCTGTGGTCCCAGCTACATGGGGAGGCTGCAGTGAGCTGTGTTTGCAGCACTGTAGGACTGAGAAGGACAGTGTCTCCAATAAAAAAGTCTGATCGTTAGTGCAGTAACTTGTAAGACTTGAGGCCAGAAGTTTGAGACAGACTGAGCAACATAGTAAGACCCTGTTTCTAAAAAAAAAATTATCGTACTGGCCAGGTGGAGTGGTGCACACCTGTACTCCCAGCTACTCAGGAGGCTGAGGCACAAGGGTCACCTGAGTCCAGTAGGTCAAAGCTGCAGAGAGCCAGGATTGCATCAGTGCACTCTGGGCAGCAGAACAAGACCCCATCTCTTAAATAAATGAATATATATGTATCAGGTCATGGAAGGATATATCTTTTTGGTTTCTTTTTTGAAAAAGGTCTCACTCAGTCCTCCAGGCTAGAGTGCAGTGGCACAATCTCGGTTCACTGCAGCCTTGACCTCAAGAACTCAAGTGATCCTTCTGTCTCAGCCTCTGGAGTAGTTGAGACCACAGGCACACACCACCACACCTGGCTAATTTTGTTTCCTTTTTGTAGAGATGGAGTCTTGCTATTTCCCAGCCTGCTCTCAAACCCCTGGGCTCAAGTGATCCTCTCACCTTGGCCTCCCAAAGTGCTAGGATTGCAGGTATCACCTGTAATCACCTGTAATCCTCATCCATGGTTTTCTACCTGCCGGTCTACTTGCCACCAAACCTGACAGCAAGAATATCTTATTTATGTGTAAAATATTTTTAAAGCATACATTACAACGTATAGAAGGGACGTCTGCTTCTGGCCATCAGGGGGTACCTGGCATGGGACTTGCTCTCCTGCCATATACAACTAGAAAACTGGACAGAAAAGTCCTGAAGCAACTGTTTTTAGACATAGGACAAGCGGCAATGCACGACCGTGATCCCTGAGAGATCACAGATGATGCGAGCCCTGCAGTTATCATGGTCTTCTACCTTCAGATCTTTGTGGACTGAGACACAGAACACAGACATCTTGTGAACTGAGACATAGAGACTGGAGTTTGAAGAAGCTGAAATGATTGAAATTCCCAAGGCAGAGTGCCTATGTGGAGGTAGCTGTGCAGATGATGAGTTCTAGAAATCTAGATAGAGACCCCCGTAAGGATTTTGCTAAATCTTAAACTGTGCATATGTGTAAGGAAAACCCATGAGACTCAGCAAAGAGTGACAGCTGGGCAGCTGTAGCACAGAGTGAGTGACAGGGTGCACAGAACCTGAGAGACGTTTGTGTTCCCAGCAGACTTCATCAGGCGCTCAGGGCATATAGTGAAGATTACAGAAGAGTCTCACCTTGGTAGCAAATCTAAACTGTCCCAGACTAAAAGAGTAATTTAGGCTTACTAAACAAAACTTTGGAATAAGCCTCAAAAGGATCAACCAGCTCTGCAAATGGACTTCCTGTCAAAACTAACTTCAGCATTCTAAAAAGAGACAACAAAAAAACAGAGACTCAGTGATGTAAGGACTACAATGTCATTCAGTGAAAAGTTATGAGGCATGCATTGAAGCAGGAAAACGTTACCCGTAACTAGGAGAAAAATCAGTCAATAGATATAGACCAATAGTATCACACTGGTTGTTAAGTTAAAAAAATCATAAAAAATAAGGGCCGAGTGTGGTGGCTTATGCCTGTAATCACAGCACTTTGGGAGCCCAAGGTGGGCGGATCACTTGAGGTCAGGAGTTCGAGACCAGCCTGGCCAAAATGGTGAAACTCCGTCTCTACTAAAAATACAAAAATTAGCTGGGTGTGGTGGTGTGCGCCTGTAATCCCAGCTACTCAGGGGTCTGAAGCAGGATAATCTCTTTTTTTTTTTCCTGAGTCTGATTCTCACTTTGTCACCAGGCTGGAGTGTAGTGATTCGATCTCGGCTCACTGCAACCTCCGCCTCCTGGGTTCAAGGGATTCTCCTGCCTCAGCCTCCTGAGTAGCTGGGACCTCAGGCTCACACCACCACACCCGGCTAATTTTTGTATTTTTAGTAGAGATGGGGTTTCACCATGTTGGCCAGGCTGGTCTTGATCTCTTGACCGCATGATCCACCCACCTCAGCCTCCCAAAGTGCTGGGATTACAGGTGTGAGCCACCATGCCCAGCCTTTCTTTCCTTTCTTTTCTTTTTTCTTTCCTTTTCCTTTCTTTTTTTTTCTTTCTCAGAGTCCTTCCTGGCCTTCCTTTCTTCCTTTACTTCATTCCTACCTTCTTTTCTTTTATTTCTATTCTATATTCATTTATTTTCTCTTCTATCTCAAATTCCTGCCCAGCCTGCCTGCCTGCCTTTCTCTCTCTCTCTCTCTCTCTTTCTTTCTCACAGTCCTGCTCTGTCACCCAGGCTGGAGTGCAGTGAGGTAATCTTGGCTCAGTGCAACCTCCGCATCCCAGGCTCAGATTTTCCTGCTTTGGCCAGGCACGGTGGCTCACACCTGTAATCCCAGCACTTTAGGAGGCCGAGGCAGGTGGATCACCTGAAGTCAGGAGTTCAAAACCAGCCTGGCCAACATGGTGAAACCCCATCTCTACTAAAAATACAAAAATTAGCCGGGCGTGGTGGTGTGAGCCTGTAATCCCAGCTACTCTGGAGGCTGAGGCAGGAGAATCGCTTGAACCCGGGAGGCGGAGGTTGCAGTGAGCCAAGATCGCATCACTGCACTCCAGCCTGGGTGACAGAGTAAGACTCCGTCTCAAAAAATAAATAAATAAATAGAAAAAAACCTTTTCTCTGTGAAAGACACTGTTAAGCACCTGTAAAGACAAGTTACAGACTTGTAGAAAATATTTGTAAATTACACATCCAATAAAGGTCTTGTATCCAAAATATACAAATAACTCTTTTTTTTTTTCTCACTCTGTTGCCCAGGCTGGACCGCAGTGACACAATCGTAGCTCACTGTAACCTCAACCTCCTGGCCCAAGTGACCCTCCCACCTCAGCCTCCCAAGTAGCTGGGACTGCAGGCATGCACCACCATGCCCAGCTAATGTTTTCCACTTTATTTTTTTTTTTAGAGATGGGGTTTCACCATCTTGGCCAGACTGGTCTTGAACTTCTTACCTCCTGATCCACCCACCTCGGCCTCTCAAAGTGCTGAGATTACAGGCGTGAGCCACCGCGCCAGGCCAGTTTTTCACTTTTTTTGTTTGTTTGTTTTGAGACAGCGCCTCGCTCTGTGGCCCGTGCTGGAGGCAGTGGCAGGATTTCGGCTCACTGCAACCTCTGCCTCTTGGATTCAAGTGACTCTTATGCCTCAGCTACCTGAGTAGTTGGGATCACAGGTGTGCACTACCATGCCTGGCTAATTTTTTTTCTTTTTTCTTTTTTTTAAATAAAGACGGGGTTTCACCATGTTGGCCAGGCTGGTCTCAAACTCCTGACCTCAGGTGATCCACCCACTTCGGCCTCCCAAAGTGCTGGGATTACAGGCGTGAGCCACCACACCAGGCTGCCTGGCTAATTTTTGTATGTTTTGTAGAGATGGTGTTTCACCATGTTGGCCAGGCTGGTCTCGAATTCCTTAGCCTCAAGTGATCCGCCCACCTCTGGCTCCCAAAGTGCTAGGATTACAGGCGTGACCCACTGTACCAGGCCTGTTTTTCACTTTTTGCAGAGACAGGGATCTCACTATGTTGCCCAGGCTGGTCTCAAACTCCTGGACTCAAGTGACCCTCCCACCTTGGCCTCCCAATGCGTTAGGGTTACATGGCTGAGCCACCACACCCAGTCAACCGGAGAAGGTAGATAGATGACAAACACGTGAAGCCAGGCATGATGGCACATGCCTGCAGTCCCAGCTTCCGTGGAGGCTGAGCTGGGAGGAGGTAGAATTGCTTTAGTCCAGGAGTTCAAGGCTTTGATCACATCTATGAATAGCCACTTTACCCGAGCCTAGGCAACAGCAAGACTTCACTTCTAAAAAATGAAATACAGCTTAGTAACACATGCGATTATATGCATCACAGGCCAGGCACAGGGGCTCATGCCTTAATCCCAGCACTTTGGGAAGCCAAGGCAGGAGGATTGCTTGAGCCCAAGAGTTGGAGACCAATTTGGGCAGCAAAGTAAGACTCCATCTCTACAAAATAATTAAAACGTTAGCCAGCAATGGTGGCATGTGCCTGCAGTCCCAGCTACAGGATGAGGCAGGAGGTGGCCTGAGCCCAGGAAGTCAAGGCTGCGGTTGGTACCATTACACTCCAGCCTGGATGACAGCAACACCCTAGCTCAAAAAGAAAATGTGCATCACATAATTTGTCATTAGAGAAGCAAATTAAAGCAACAAGATACAGTTCCACTAATATTAGAATGGCTAAAAAATGTTTTAAACTGGCATGGCATTTCCTCAAAAAATTAAAAATAGAATTACTCTATGATTCAACAATCCCACCTCTGAATATGTACCAAAAAGAATTGAAAGCAGAAGGCCGGGCGCGGTGGCTCACACCTGTAATCCCAGCACTTTGGGAGGCCAAGGCAGGTGGATCACCTGAGGTCAGGAGTTCGAGACCACCCTGGCTAACATGGTGAAACCCCGTCTTTAAAAAAAAAAAAAAAAAAAAAAGAATTGAAAGCAGAGTCTCAAAAAGATATTCATCCACTCATGTTCATAGCGGAATCTTTCACAACTGCCAGAGGTGAAGGTTCACCCAAGTGTGAGTGGAGGGGTGCTGAGGCTGTCCCCACGATGGAATATTCATTCCTCAGCCTTCAAGAGCATGGAAATTCCAGCACGCTCTGGACCATAGGCCTGCCTCCAGGACAGCGTGCTAAATGAAATAGGCCAGTCACAAAAGAACAAATACTGTAGGATTCCACATGTAGGAGGGGCCTCGAACAGCAACATTCACCTGGACAGAAAGTGACATCGTAGCCACCAGGGGCTGGGTGGAGGAGAATGAGGAGTTGACGGATGGGTACAGCTTGTCAGTTTTGCAAGATGAAAGGAATTCTAAAGACTGGCTGAACCACAGTGCCGATGTTCAGTGCTCAACTGTATGCTCAAAAGTGGACGGCCGGGCACAGTGGCTCACACCTGCAATCCCAGCACTTTGGGAGGCTGCGGAGGGCAGATCACCTGAGGTCAGGAGTTCGAGACCAATCTGGCCAACACGGTAAAATCCCATCTCTACTAAAAATACAAAATTAGCTGGGTGTAGAGGCATGTGCCTGTAATCCCAGCTACTTGGGAGGCTAGGGCAGGAGAACTGCTTGAACCTGGGAGGCAGAGGTTGCAGTCAGCCAAGATCGTGCCACTGCACTCCAGACTGGGCAACAACAGCAAAGCTCTATCACAAAACAACAACAAAAAAGTGGTCACAATGGTAAATTTTGTGTTATAGGTGTTTTCCCACAAAATTTTTAATTTTCATGTCATATTTATTAAAGACATTTATAGTTTATTTTAAGACATTTCCCTGATAAGGCCAGGCACAGTGGCTCAGGCCTGTAATCCCAGCACTTTGGGAGGTTGACACAGGCAGATCACTTGAGGTCAGGAGTTCAAGACCAGCCTGGCCAACATAGTGAAACCTTGTCTCTACTAAAAATACAGATATTAGCCAAGTGTGGTGGTGCATGCCTGTAATCCCAGCTACTCAGCAGGCTGAGGCAAGAGAATTGCTTGAACTTGGGGGGCAGAAGTTACGGTGAGCCAAGATCGCGCCACTGCACTCCAGCCTGGTGCCTGGCAACAGAGTGAGACGCTGTCTCAAAAAAAAAAAAAAAAAGGCATTTCCCTGATATGAACAAAGATTTCCTGATATGTAAATAAAAATAACCACTCCTATGTCCTTCACGTCCACACCAGTGTTCAATGTAGATTTCTTTATTTATCTTTATATTTTATTTTATTCTTATTTGTATTTATTTATTTATTTTGAGAGGGAGTTTCGCTCTTGTTGCCCAGGCTGGAGTGCAGTGGCGCAATCTCGGCTCACTGCAACCTCTGCCTCTCGGGTTCAAGTGATTCTCCTGCCTCATCCTCCCGAGTAGCTGGAATTACAGGCATGTGCCACTGTGCCTGGCTAATTTTATATATTTTTTTTTAGTAGAGACGGGGTTTTTCCATGTTGGTCAAGCTGGTCTTGAACTCCTGACCTCAGGTGATCCACCTGCCTTGGCCTCCCAAAGTGCTGGGATTACAGGTGTGAGCCACCGTACCTGGCCTAATTTTTATATTTTTAGTAGAGATGGGGTTTCACCATGTTGGCCAGGCTGGAACCACAGAATTTTTTGTGAACTGTCAGTACCAGTTGCTGGTGAGGACTGGAGCAACAAGAGCTCTCATTCACTGCTGGCGGAAATGCAGAGCAGTACAGCCACTCTGGAAAACTGGCAATTTTTTTCTTTTTTTGAGATGGAGTTTTGCTCTTGTTGCCCAGGCTGGAGTGCAGTGGTGCAATCTCGGCTCACTGAAACCTCCGCCTCCCAGGTTCAAGCAATTCTCTTGCCTCAGCCTCCTGAGTAGCTGGGATTACAGGCTCCTGCCACCACCCTCCGCCCTCCCACCCCCGCTAACTTTGTATTTTTAGTAGAGATGCGGTTTCACCATGTTGGTCAGGCTGGCCTCAAACTCCTGAACTCGTGATCTGCCCTCCTCGGCCTCCCAAAGTGCTGATATTACAGGCATGAACCACTGCGCCCAGCAATTTCTTACAAAGATAAACACATCTTGGCCAGGCGTGGTGGCTCTTTGGGAGGTCAAGGCAGGTGGATCTCCTGAAGTCAGGAGTTCCTGACCAGCCTGACGAACATGGAAAAACTTCGTCTCTACTAAAAATAGAAAAATTAGCCTGGTATGGTGGGCACCTGTAATCACAGCTACTCGGAAGGCTGAGGCACGAGAATCACTTGAACCCAGAGGCAGAGGTTGCAGTGAGTTGAGATTGGGCTGTTGCACTCCAGCCTGGGCAACAAGAGCAAACCTAAAAAAAAAAAAAAAAAATCTTACCACCCAATCCAGCAATTATGCTCCTAGGTACTTTACCCAACTGATTTGAAAACGCGCCCACACAGAAACCTCCACAATGTTTATTCCTGACTGTACCAAACTGGAAACAGGCATGGTGTTCTTCAGTAGGCAAATGAATTCACAAACTGTGGTGTGCCCTGCAGTGCATATCCAGGGGTAAATGGAGTCAGCCACTGAGCCGGCACAAACCCAGCAAACACCCTGAGTGTGTACCAGCTGAATGCTTCCATTCATGTGATGCTACGGCGCGGAGGTGATTCGTCCTCCGTCAACACCAAAACTCAGGTCAAGGCTGAATTGCCGGTGGCACTGTTGGAAAGTGGGCCTAGTGGGCGGCATTTGCTCCTGAGGGCAAATCCCACAAGAACAGGTTAGTGCCATCCTGGGGGAGTGAGTGAGCTCTTGCTCTTGTGAGAATGGATTAGTTATAAAGTCCATTACTGGTTGTTCCTGGGTGGATAAGAACCCAGTGGCCGAGCCTTGTGGCTCACACCTGTAATCCCAGCACTTTGGGAGGCCGAGGCAGGTGGATCAGAGGTCAGGAGTTTAAGACCAGCCTGGTCAAGATGGTGAAATACCATCTCTACTAAAAATACAAAAATTAGCCAGGCGCCGTGGCGCGCACCTGTAATCCCAGCTACTCGCCCGCTCCCAGCTCTGCAGCCCCACGCCCCGGGCATCTGCGGCTCCCTGACTTCACGCCAGCAACGCGTTCAGTCCAGACCCAGCCCGGCAGCTCCGCTGTGACCCCCTCCTGCCACACCCCCGCCGGGGCGCTTGTTAGGGCCCTGGAGCTGAGCTGGACGTGTCCAGGTTCTGGGGAGGGAATGACCCAGAGAGGGCAGGGCCTGGCTGGGCAGCCCTGGGGCTGTTCCCGCCCACTGTCCCATGGCCACCGAGGGGAGGAGAAGCCACAGATTCACATGCCAGCCCAGGCCAGGGGAGTTGGGAAATGGGCCCTGGCTGGACCCCAGGCCGACCCTGACCTCACG
This sequence comes from Cheracebus regulus, assembly GCA_963574635.1. Taxonomy (NCBI): domain Eukaryota; kingdom Metazoa; phylum Chordata; class Mammalia; order Primates; family Pitheciidae; genus Cheracebus; species Cheracebus regulus. The sequence continues at coordinate 9,150 of CAUYQU010082322.1, read as the reverse complement.
GGCCCTGCAGCCTCTCCAACCCTTGGCCACGCAAAGCGGGGGTTCCACGGGGTGGGCCCCGGGACGGGAGCCCAGCTCTGACAGACCCCACCCCTCAGTCCCCCTATTCCGCCCCAGGAGAGAAGCTGGACACTTGCCTGGGTGACCAGTTCACCTGAGGCATTCAGGGAGCGGCAAGGGCTGTGGGAGAGGACGGGGGGATGTTTGTGGCCGTCCTCAGAGGAAACCCCACTGCTGAGCCACAGCTGGGCCTTGCCTTTCTTCTGAGTGTGTCTGGGGAACTGCTGTTGGGGAGGCAAAGCCCCCTCGTGCACTGGCAGGGGCCAGGCTGCCCACAGCCCCGCCATCCTGGCTGCAGGTTCTGGAGACTGGTCCCTCTAGGCGGCAGTTCTCCAAGTGGGTTGAGCCAGGTACCCACTGATCCTAGGTAGCCCTTTGCCTGAAAGTCTAGGCTCCCCTGGACCACCCGTCCCGGGCAGACAGGCCTTCTGTCCCTTGCTGTCTCCATTCTGCTCCCTAAATTCCAAGCTAAGTGTCTCCTTGGGCAGCTGGGTCTAATGGCGCTGAAAGGCGGGACGGAATCTGTTCGTGCAGAGGAATCTCAGCTATTTCCTGGGAGGCTGCATCTGAGCCTGGCGGGTCCTGGGTGAGGGGTGGGAGGCCAGGCAAGCAGGTCAGCCCCGTCCTCAGGGGCTGCAGCACATCCGCCAGGGTGGCAATTATCCAAAAGCTGGAAAACAAGTGCCGCTGAGGATGTGAAGCAACTGGAGCGCGCGTCCACTGCTGATGGGAATGCAAGACGCGGCAGCCGACAGGAGCTAGTGTGTGGGTTCCTCAGAAAGGTGCGGAGGATGACCCCGTGACCAGCGGCCCATGCGGGCCACAGAGTCCAGGGAGCTGCAGGCAGGTGTCCGAACACATACTTCACAAGCAGAATGTAGCGTAGACATAGACTGCAGTATTCTTCAGCTTTAAAATAAGAAGGGCCAGGCGCGGTGGCTCACGTCTGTAATCCCAGCCCAGAGGCAGAGGAAGGCAGATCACCTGAGGTCAGGAATTCAAGACCATTCTGGCCAACATGGTGAAACCCCCATCTCTTCCAAAAATGCCAAAATTAGCCAGGTGGGGTGGCAGGTGCCTGTAATCCCAGCTACTTGGGAGGCTGAGGCAGAAGAATCACTTGAACCCGGGAGACGGAGGTTGCAGAGAGCCAAGATCACGCCACTGCACTCCAGCCTGGTGACAGAGTGAGATTCTGTCTCAATAAAAAAAAAGGAAGGAAGGTCAGGTGTGGTGGCTCAACCCTCTAATCCCAACATCAACACTTTGGGAGGCCAAGGCAGGACTGATGGGGCCAAGAGCTGGAGACCAGCCCGGGCAACAGGGCGAAACCCCAGCTCTATAAAATAAATCAATAAAATCGGCCAGGCGCAGTGGTGCATGCCTGTAATCCCAACACTTTGGGAGGCCAAGGCAGGCAGATTGCTTGAGTCCAGGAGTTCAAGACCAGCCCGGACAATATGGTGAAACCTTGTCTTTACTAAAAATACCAAAAAATTCACCAGGTTTGGTGGTGTGCACCTGTATTCCCAGCTATTCAGGAGGCTGAGGTGGAAGGATTACCTGAGCCCAGAAGGTGGAGGCAGCAGAGACTGAGGTTGCACCACTGCACTTCAGCGTGGGCGACAAACTGAGACCTTGTCTGGGAAAAGGAAATAAATAAAAGTAAATAAATTAGCCAGGTATGGCTGCACACCCCTGTGGTCCCAGCTACTCCAGAGGCTGAGATGGGCAGATTGCTGGAGCCAGGGAGGTTGAGGCTGCAGTCAGCCGTGATTACACAAATGCGCTATGGCCTAGGTGACAGTGTGAGACCCTGTCTAAAAAAAAAAAAGGAAATTGTGCTATTCAATAGATATAGAGTGTTGGCTGACATAGTAGCTCACACCTGTAATCCTAGCACTTTAGGAGGCCGAGGCGGGTGGATTATGAGGTCAGGAGTTAGAGACCAGCCTGGCTAACATGGTGAAAACCCGTCTCTACTAAAAATACAAAAAGTAGCCAGGCGTGGTGGCGCACACCTGGAGTCCCAGTTACTCCAGAGGCTGAGGCAGGAGAGTGAATGGCTTGAACCCGGGAGGCGGCGGTTGCAGTGAGCCAAGATGGCACCACTGCACCCCAGCCTGGGTGACAGAGGGAGACGCCTTCTAAAATAATAATAATAATAAAATAGATGTGGAGTTTCAGTATGGGAAGAAGAAACGGTTCTGAAGATGGCGGTCACAGTGGCACACCCTTGTGAATGGAATGAATGCCACTGAACTGTACACTAAACATGATTAAAATGACAAAATTTGTGTTATGCATGTTCTACCACAATTAAAAAACATTTTTTTAAATCTTGCAGACCAGGGAGGGAAACAGACTAGTAACACAGGGTGGAAGTGGTGGAACGAGTGCTTCACGGGGGAAGACTGGGCTGCGTGGGGATGCTGTGGACAGCTCTACAAGTGGTGCACTGCACAACTCCAGGGGGTGCCATTCACATAGACTATGATGCTATATCATGCAGGACAGATGCGCCATGGCAGGCCTCTCTGGAGGGCACCCTGAAAAGGGCCACCAGCAGGGAGCTGGACAGGGTGGGGACACATCCTGCTGGAAAGGATTCCAAATGACTACCAGTGGGTGGGCAGGCCGAGCATGGCTGAAGAGAGCCGTGGAGGCCGTGAGGGGCTCTGTGTAGAGCAGGCAGTGCCACACTTGGCATCTCACACGCTGCGCAGAGGAAAACACCTGCCCAGAGCTCTCCTGGCTCTGGTGTTTGGGCCCCAACTCTAACCAAGTGAGGGTCCTGGAAGTCATGAACTCTCCGTCATCGGAGATGGGATTTGCCGACATGAAGCATGAACTTCCCCTTGGAATGGGCCCCATCCTCCATGAAAGCACAAAAGGGCTTGAGGCTGCATCCAGTAAACTCAATGTCCATCTCTTGCCGGGAAGGTCGGTCTGGGTGGAGAATGACGCTGGTGTGGACAGGCTCTGCACGCTGCAGGAAGACTGGGCCTCGAGAACCTTCCGCTCCCCTTGAGAACATCCTCCACTTCTGCCTCCCATCAGGACCTGGGATCCTGGGGAAGGAGAGACCGCTCAAGAGTGCACTGACACACATGCTCCCCAGCATGTGTGACACTGCTCAGAGCAGGCATCCCTTCCAGAAGCTTCTGTTAACTAAGCTGATGTGTGCCCAGATTGTGGTCTCTAAAACACCATTTCCCAAGAAGAGGCCCAGGCCCTGGGGAGGTGGCTGGTTTCAGATCTGGAGAGGGAAATGGACAGTGACTCCACGGAGCAGCAATGCTGCTGATTGCCCAGCCAGACTCAGGCACCAACAGACAGGAGGAGGATGCTTCGAGAACCAAGGCCACAACTGTAGTAGATGGAAACATGAAATACGTGCAGATCGGCCAGGCATGGTGGCTCACATCTGTAATCCTACCACTTGGGAGGCTGAGGTGAGAGAAGGCCAGGAGTTCGAGACCAGCCTGAACAATATAGTGAGACCCCCCATCTCTATTTTTGAAAAAAAGTTGCTGGGCATGGTGGTGCATGCCTGCAATTCTAGCTACTCACAAGGCTGAAGCCAGAGAATCACCTGAGCCCAGGAGTTTGAGGCTGCAGTGAGCTGTGATTGCACCACTGCACTCTAGCCTGGGCAGTGAGTGAGACCCTGTCTGGGAAAAAAAAAAGTGCAAATTAATGAGTTCATAATAATGCTATAAAAGAAAGCTGGCCACTTTTGGAAGACGCTAGGGGACCAGCTCGTCCGTCTACACACAGAAGTCACAGGGAGGACTCCAGTACGTCTTCCCTTTCCAGTACAAACTATAAGTATTCCAACTAATACATGAAGAAGAAAGGATACAAATAGATTAACCAGGGGTGCTGGTCCTAGCTCCTGGGGAGGCTGAGGTGGGAGGATTGCTTGAGACGGTGAGGACACAGCGAGCTCCGATTACCATTGCACTCTAGCCAGGGTGACAGAGCAAGACCCTGGAAAGAAGAAAGAAGGAAGGAAGGAAGGAAAAGGAAAAGGAAGGAAGGGAAAGGAAAAGAAAGGAAAGGAAGGCCGGGCGCAGTGGCCTACGCCTGTAATCCCAGCACTTTGGGAGGCCGAGGTGGGCAGATCACGAAGTCAAGAGATCAAGACCAGCTCGGCCAACATGGTGAAATCCCATCTCTACTAAAAAGACAAAAATTAGCCGGGCATGGTGGTACGTGCCTGTAGTCCCAGCTACTCAGGAGGCTGAGGCAGAAGAATTGCTTGAACCCAGGAGGTGGAGGTTGCAGTGAGCCGAGATTGAGCCACTGCACTCCAGCCTGGCAACAGAGCAAGACTCTGTCTCAAAAAAAAAAAAAAAAGGAAAGGAAAGGAAAGGAAAGGAAGGAAGGAAAAGAAAGGAAGGGAGGGAGGGAGGAAAGAAAAAAGAAGGAAAGAGTGAAAGGAAGGGGAGGGGAGCAGAGGAGAGGAGAAGGAACACTTGTAACTATTAATGAAATAGCAGGTCTAGGCAGGGATTGCCAATGCTGCTAACATCACAAAATCAGGCTCTGTGGGACTCTTTCCCTCTCCATGAAGTCACACCCACCATATGGTCGTCTTCTTGCTAAAAAAAAAACCAACCTGAATGACATTAAACAGACCAGTTTGGACATTTACACCTAGATCTAACTATAGGAAATACAAGGGGTTGAGTAACATGTCATGTCAACCACAAGGATGAAATCAACCAAATCCAGACAGGTGGAACTCTCTAGAACAAAATACCTTCTTCAACAAATAACCTGAAAGGAGAAAGTAAAAGAGGGTAAATCTCGAGGTTAAAAGAGATTTAAGAGACATAGCGGCCAAATGCAATGATTGCAACAAGCCAACAGTAAAAAGAAATTTAAGGCTGGGCACGGTGGCTCATGCCTGTAATCCCAATATTTTAGGAGGCCAAGGCGGGAGGATTTCTTGAGACTAGGAGCTTGAGACCTGCCTAAACAATATAAGGAGACCCCATCTCTACAAAAAGTAAAATTTAGCTGGGCATGGTGGTGCACACCTATAGTCCCAGCTACTCACGAGGCTGAGGCAGGAGGCTTGAGCCCAGGAAGTGGAGGCTGCAGTGAGCTGTGATGGTGCCACTACACTCCTGCCTGGGCACCAGAGCAAGACCCTGTCCCCTGAAAACAACAGACCAAACAACAACAACAACAACAAAATTCAAGACAACCAAGGAAATCTGGACATTAGATGATAATAAGTGTTGATGAATAATTGGTGGGGTTGGGGGCATGAGGATACTGTGGTTTTTCTTAAAAAAAGAGTTCTAGGCTGCGTGTGATAGCTCACGCCTGTAATCTCAGCATTTTGGGAGGCCTAAGCAGGAGGATCATGGAGTCCAGAAGTTTGAGACCAGCCTGGGCAACATAGTGAGACAGTCTCTAAAAAAAACCCACAAAAACAAGCCACTGAGGAGAGGCCAATCCTGGCTGTACTGAGCCGGATTATGATTCTCTCAGCCCCTTTCAGCAGTGCCTGTCCTCTGAATCAGTATCCTGCTCTTGCAAAACAAAACTCAACGAAAGACTTGCCATTAGCGTCTTGTGTGATCTATAAACACACATGGGCTGACACTGGGCCAGGCATGCACAGGGCTGGGGGTCACGCCTGTGCCCCAGTGATTGCTGAACTGCACAGAGCTCCCCTGAGGGTTGGCATGGGGCCCTGGTCTGGTCTGGAGCTGAAGGCATGACCTGGGCCTGACCAATCAAGAGCCTGCAGCAGGGCTGGCTGTGGCGGAGTGGGCAGGCGACCCCGCCAAGGCTGGGGAGTGCTCCAAGCCTGAAAACAATTTGTTCTGATTTACTTTGCTTTTAGATGTCAGATTTGGAAAGTCGGGTCCTCCAGCCACAGCTCACCCACCAGCTGCTTCTGCATAATCCTTCTTGGTTTTCTTTTTCTTTTTTTTTTTTTTCCTGAGACAGAGTCTCGCTGTCACCCAGGCTGGAGTGCAGTGGCATGATCTCGGATCACTGCAACCTCCGTCTCCCGGGTTCAAGCAATTCTCCTGCCTCAGCCTCCTGAGTAGCTAGGACTACAGGTGCACACCATCACGCCAAGCTAATTTTTTGTGTTTTTAGTAGAGATGGGGTTTTACCATATTGGCCAGGCTGGTCTCTAATGACCTCATAATCCACCTGCCTTGGCCTCCCAAAGTGCTGGGATTACAGGTGTGAGCCACCACAACCAGCCTTCTTGGTTTTTTCTTTTTTTCTTTTTTTTTTTTTTTTTTAAGACGTGGTTACGCCATGTTGGTCAGGCTGGTCTTGAACTCCCGACCTCAGGTGATCCACCCGCCTTGGCCTCCAAAGTGCTTGGATTACAGGCGTGAGCCACCGTGCCCGGCCGGTTTTCTGATTTTATTTCTCCCCAACACACTTCATTCTCCCTCCCATCTTATTCCGTCCCCGCAGACACAGACACAGACCATGTCCTTGCTACACGTCCTCAGACATGCATAGAACCTTAAGGTATTTATTGTGGGAAAAGAAATATGTAACATAAAAGTTACCATTTAACCATTTAAAAGCGTACAATTGGCCAGGCGTGATGGTTCACACCTGTAATAATCCCAGCACTTTGGGAGGCCAAGGAGTATGGATCACCTGAGGTCAGGAGATTGAAACCAGTCTGGGCAACACAGCGAAACCCCGTCTCTACTGCAAGTACAAAAATTAGCTGGGTGTGGTGGCACAGGCCCGTAATCCCAGCTACTCAGGAGGCTGAGGCAGGAAAATCATGAACCTCTTGAACCCAGGAGGCAGAGGTTGCAGTGAACCAAGATAGTGCCACTGCATTCCAGCCTGGGTGACAGAACAAGATTTCCTGTCAAAAAAAAATTTTTTTTATGTAGTAGAGATAGGGTCTTGCCAAGTTACCCAGGCCAGTCTCGAACTTGGGCTCAGATGATCCATCTCAGCCTTGCAAAGTGCTGCTATTAACATAGTCTTTGCATGTTTTATATAACCTGAGCAGTGAAATGCAGCTCACTCTGTTCATAACTTTCAGTCAGCAGTGCTGCTGAGAACTTTCTCTACCTTGTCACTGCTGCAGGGTGCATGTCTGCATATCACTTACCCACCACCCTCACGGTAGCTTGCATGTCCTGGTCCCTGAGGTTTCTGTAGGGTACATGCCCAGGACTGGGGCTTGAAAGCTGTAGGATGTACCCTCCGTCTGATTTCCCTGGGAACCTGTGCTGGGCACTCCTAGCTTCCAATGCCTGTAGAGTGCATGACTTCCCATCCCCATGCCCTGGCTGATGCTCAGAACTCCCCAAGTCCTGATTTCTGCTCATCTGGTAGACATAAACTGGTTATCTAATTTGTTTTGATGTGCATTTGCTGATGCATCTCAGTTTGTCCTGGCTGCAAGGGCAATGCTTCACAGGACAGAGAATTTCTATTTTTTGCAGGTGTCAGAGTCGCTGAGAAGAATCATGCTATGATGTGAGGTCACGGAACAATGCAGGGTGGGAGCCCTGAGCTCAGTAAGCTCCTTGAATTTGCCATGACTGCCTCCACCCCCACCCAACTTGATCCTCCCCTCCCTCTTCCTCATTCTGGACTGTGAAGCCCCCTCCCTTTACCAGAGGGGCCAGGAAACACCACTACCCCTGCTTTGGAGAAAGCAGCTTTGCAACAGCAGAAACAATCCCTTGATCAGATGAAGTGTTTCCTGTGGCAAAACTTCCGAATCCTTTTTTCAACTAGTAGAGATCTCACTTCCCTGACCCAACCTCCAAATAACTATCCTGTAGCTGTTTAGAACAGGGTATGCATTGGATTCCCAGTCCCATCCAAGATATGTAACCGCTAGCTTGAATGCAAGATCAAATTCAGGCTCTCCTCTGGCATCTGCCAGGAGAAAAGCTCTAAGCAACAAGGTTAATTTTGAAGGGCACTTGCCAAGCCACTTACACCAGGTGAGGAGGACCCCATTATTTGCAGGTAGTTGCAGGATTCAGTAATTAGCCAATTCCATGACTGCTGCATTCTGATGCAGCCAAAGCTATCTCATGTACCACATCCACCTGAAGCTTGTGGAAAGGCCCCTGCTGATTTAGGTGGTTCTGAGTTTTATGCCAAATATTTACCATGTCACCAAGTCATCTAGTTTTTCCCAAAAACATCCCAAAAAGCCATCTCAGGACCTCCCTCCTTAGCCTGCATGCCAAGCTGTCAGCACCTGTGGCACTTTGCCTTGTTATGCTGCCTCGGTAATGTCTTAGCGCCCAAACTCACTAGGCCTTCTTACATTTCCGATTTGGAAGAAACCAAATTGTTGCTCAAATTATCGTAAGCAGTTTTCTCACCAGTCCATGAAGCCAAGCACAGCAGCGCCCACCCCTCCCAGGCCTGCCTTTCACAGCACACTCGCTTCCCCACACAGGAGCCAGGCGTAGTTACGGCAGCACTTTTATTTTTCCTCACACAATGACGTGTTGCTGGGTCCTAATGTTCTCACATAACAGTAGAAAACCAAAATTTGTTGTCATCTCTTTAAAGAATCGAGAGTTGCGTACAAAAAAACCTTACATAAATTAAAAGGATGAATACATTTACAGGTGTAAATGCAAACTGCTTCCAACTCAAGGCAAGTAACAGCCCACGACACTCTGGCAGGAAAACATCAGCTAAGAAAGGAAACTGGGTCCTATGGCCTGGACTTTCCAATCCAGACAGACTGGCAGCCCTTGCCAGCCTATAGAGCAATCCCAGAACACTCAGCCCTGACACACGAATACCCTGCACAGATAAGAGACTGCTGGCCACGCAGACTCACCGAGCCAGACTTGTCTGCCCACAAGCACATTCTTACCTCAGCCACGAAGTGACCAAGCCACATGTACTAAAGGTTGAAATCAAAGATATGTACAGGGTATTAAACAAATAACAAGGGGAACAGTTAACTTGAATACAAGGTCAAAATCAGCAACAAGTTCTACAATCCAGTGCTGATATCAGATACAAGCTTCAAGGACAATTTCTTTTCGAAGGCTTATTCCAGTTTCGTGAGGCTAGCATGAGGTGTATGCATTT
>CAUYQU010082321.1:0-25473 GCA_963574635.1 Cheracebus regulus | reverse complement strand
GGGCAATAAAACAAGAATCCCATTCTCTCTCCCTCTTTCTCTTCCTCTATCTTTCATTCTTTTTTTCTTTCTTTTGCAGTTTCTTTCTCCTTTTCTCTCTTTTTCTAAAATCTCTTCCTCTTTCTTTCTCTTTCATTTTTTTCTCTTTTGCAGTTTCTTTCTTTCTCCTTTTCTCTCTTTTTCTAAAATCTCTTCCTCTTTCTTTCTAAAAAAAAAAAAAAAAAATGGTAAAAAAATAAATAAATAAATAAATAAATAAATAAATAAAAAGAATCAACAGCATGAATGAAGGCCTGAGACAGCTATGTCAGAGCCAAGTTACACGCCTGTAGATTTTATCTTTTATTTTAATCATATTTTTCTGGTCTAATACTTAGTTGCATTCAATTCATTAAAACTATCAACAAATGAAGCATTGCTGCCACATGTTTTAAGACTTGTCTTGGAATACATCAAAAATGACTTTTTTGTGATAGTAATAACTACGACTAAGAGCCAGAATTCCAAAATTACTCGCACAAAATATTAAAATAATTCTGAGGTTAAACTGTAATCTTTTATAAAGTTATAAGATACTTGGAATAAAAGAACACTCATTTCTAGGGGTAAGAGTACTACTATTATAACCTCCATCTAGAGAAGTTATCTACCAGGCAATAATTTAGTATCATTCAATATTTTTATTTTTAGAGAAGCATCATACATTACTACTATCAACAAATTTTAAAGAATATACATTGCTAGTAAAACATTAAATTTATTTTTATTTTTATAAAAATATGGAATGCTTCACGAATTTGCGTGTCATCCTTGAGCAGGGGCCATGCTAATCTTCTCTGTATCGTTCCAATTTTAGTATATGTGCTGCCGAAGCAAGCACCTAAATTTATTTTTAAATTCTATGTATGTTACAAGGAAATTTAAGAGAAATTAAAGAAGAAACACTACCAAAGTATTAAAAAGCCTTTTGTATCCTGTCATATTTTTTTTTATAATTTCATTTAAGCTACTGCAAATCAAGTATTTTGTCATATCTTTAATAAAAGAGGACACAAAAGCATGAGCTGAGAATTTAGGAAAATATACAAGTTAAGGGTCATTATGTAAAATTTATGTTCAATGAAAATAAACTTTGAGACATCGTTTTAAAACTTTAATACTAAGATACATATTTAAGTTTTAACCCTATAAAATTAAAATACAAACACAAAATAGCCAACCACTCAATGGTAATAAAACAAAAATCCTATTTAAATTGGTCAGAAGCCTTTACTTAATTCATAAAATCTAACATACAAAGTGAATATCCTAAACTTCAATCCTTTAACATGGAACTGATTTATTTTGCATGATGGAATCGTGACAATAAGATCACTTAAATCCTACTTAACAGAACAGGAAATGCAACAAAGAAAGTCTTCCATTAAGTCTTGAGTCTTAATGGCATATCATGCTAAATATTTACACATAATTTCCCTGTATCTCATTCTTGCCTTACAGAAAGTCTGAATTAAAATGTCTTCATTAAATGTCCCTTCTTAAACAGATATTAAACTTTTTTTTCTCCATAAAAAGTAACAGATAGAGGCTGGTTGCAGTGGCTCATATCTATAATCGCAGCACTTTGGGAGGCCAAGGAGGGTGGATGGCTTGAGCCTAGTAGTTTGAGACCAGCCTGGGCAACATAGTAAGACCTTGTCTCTACTAAAAATACAAAAATTAGCTGGATGTGGTGGTGTGCACCTGTAGTCCCAGCTACTCATGAAAGTAAGGTGGAAGGATCACGTGAGCCTAAGAGTTCGAGGCTGCAGCAAGCTGTGACCACACCACTGTACTCCAGCCTAGGTAACAGAGCAAGACCCTGTCTCAATAAATAAGTAAGTTTCAAAAAAAAAAAATTCTTAGCATTGTAATTGAGGATCTGATCTGACAGAAACTGGCATCCAAGCTGTGGGAACAGCTCTTCCAATATCGGAGAGGGGGTAGAGGACAGAGGGGTGGCAGACATAGAGCAATCCAGTCTGATAACAGAGAATGTCTAACTAGGCATTTCACAACGTTCCTTCCCTAACTCTCAACTGGATTCCACTATTTTCAATTACATATGTGTCAACTAGGTCCAAGAGATGACTGATACAGGAAATGAGGGATATTTTAGTGCAAATGGTTAACAGTATGAACTATAGAGCCTAACTTCCAGAGTTTGAATGCCAGCCTTGCTACTTGGTAGCTGTGTTACCTTGGGTAAATCTATCCACACCTCAGTTTTCCTTATCTGTAAAAATATGGATGATGAGAGTAACTACCTGACAGAATTGCTCAAAAATTAAATTAATATAAGTACCTGGCATATGGTAAGTATAAGACAATTATTATTACTAGTATATGCTTACTGAAGACAGTTCTTTCTTAAGTGCCTTCCTTCTTTATACTAAAAAGGCTTCTTCTCACCTTATCAACTAAAAAGCAAATGAATAAAACCTGAAGGGGGTATACCTCAAAAATGGCTGATGTCCTCTCTCACCAACCCCTTGAAAATGAAATTGAATAGCTGTAATGACCTTTACGTTTTTCTGACAATTCAGACTGATTCCTCTCCTATAAAATAGGAGAAAGTAACGTGTGCTATTAAAAATAATTTATATACCTCTTAGGATGCTTTGCGTCCAATAAAGTTTTACCTTTTTCACTGTAAAAGTCAGAATGAACTACAACATTAGACACTAACCCCACGTTGATTTTGTTTTCTTCTGTAACAATATTTAAGATTATACTTCAAAACTATCTGGTATTTATTAACAATACGGAGACTCAACTCTGACTCACCAACACAACCATGCCTTAGAAGTACCTTATCTTCTGAATAGATTAAAAAACCAAAACCTAGATAGCAAACTACCATAATTTTATAGGACTATAGTAGCATGTCGGTTCTGAAAACAAAATTGTTGAAAAATCAGTTGTGGCCAGGTGCCATGGCTCACACCTGTAATCCCAGCAGTTTGGCAGGCTGAGGCGCGTGATCACCTGAGGGTAAGAGTTTGAGACCAACCTGACCAACATGGAGAAACCCCATCTCTACTAATAATACAAAAATTAGCTGGGTGTGGTGGTGCATGTCTGTAATCCTAGCCACATGGCAGGCTGAGGCAGGAGAATCGCTTGTGGTAAGCTGAGATCGAGTCATTGCACTCCAGCCTGGGCAACAAGAGGGAAACTCCATTGCAAAAAAAAGAAAAGAAAAATCAGTTGTTTTAAATTTTAGATAAAACATTTAAAGGTTAATCCCTTTGAAATTATTTATACCTTTTAACTGGAGTCTTGTATTTATAAGACTATTGGAGAAAACCAACAACTAGGAAATGAAAATATAATTTGATAAACTAGGATTTTCACATCAATAAAAATCTATTACTTTTTTGATTTCCTTTAAGACATTAAAAATAGGACTTTGATGAAGATTATGGAACAAATATACTACATAAATAAATATTGAGACTATTAAAATGTATTGAATATATTTTAACATTTTACTATTTATATACTAGGTTCTAAATTATATGCTTAATATATACCAACTTCAAATTGGGGTAAACAAAGACTTTCCCGGGGTACATGAGCATGAGTAAATTTTAAGAGAATCAATTTTCAGAACTTTAACTCCACTGTGTTCTCTAATCTGCCTGAAAACTCACCTGTGGTCAAATGATAAGAGGTTAGACTCATTCTACTTCTATCACCTCTCTTCACAAATGCCCTTCTCTCACTTAAGAAAAATAAAAGAGCACCATCTCTCATGTATTCCAAATCTTACAAGAGTACATGGCCCCAAATTTTAAACCCTCCAGGGTTTCAAATAGGGTGTCAGAAAAACCCTCCTTTACCCAAGGCACTATAACTAGTAGAGTTTTAATCAATTATGCATTAATTGTAGTAAATCAAGCCACAAGGGATTTAACACTCAGAACCTTACATTCACAGATGATCAGTAAAGCACATTTATTTATTACTTGTTTGTTTATTTATTTATTTGAGACAGAGTCTCTCTGTCACCCAGGCTGGAGTGCAGCGGTGCTATCTCAGCTCACTGTAACCTCTACCTCTGGGTTCAAGCGATTCCCTTGCCTCAGCCTCTGAAGTAGCTGGGATTACAGGTGCCTGCCACTACGCCCAGCTAATTTTTTGTATTTTTAGTGGAGATGAGGTTTTGCCATAATGGCCAGGCTGGTCTTGAACTCCTAACCTCAGGTGATCCACCTCCTTGGCCTCCCAAAGTGCTGGGATTACAGGTGTGAGCCACTGCACCAGACCCAATAAAGCACAAAAACAATATTATATTAAGATAAAATTCTGTGGGGAAAATGCATGGAAATGACTTCAAAGACAAAAAGGAACAATGTAAACTTTCAGAATGTTAGAAGCTTGTCTAAGATTTTACAAAATGGTACTATCGTATCACTGTATTTAATTGGATACATTAAAATAAAGATATAAAACTTTTTTATCAAAATCTGTAGTTTTTACACTACAGATTATATTTTCCACCTATTTAAACTCAGTGACAAATAATATATAGATGTCAACTAAAAATATGAGAGAATCTTTGTTCAAAATGATTTCATGGATATGTAAGTAACACATTTTGAAAACCGCTGCTTTATATACATTAATTTTCACTGAATCTTGTGTTAACATCATCACCCATTTACAAATGAGAAAATTAAGGCCTAGTTCACCCAAGGTTATTATGACAATTAGATTAAAGGCATATGATAAAGAACTTAGGCTCTATACACGAAAACTGTTCCTCGGGATGTAAGTACAGTCAGTAGACACTAAATAAAAGCTGGGAAGATCTAGTGAACAATGGAAAGAAAATAATCAGAAATCCAGTTAGTAAAGACAGTATTAACAAGTTCCATAATTAAGGTAAACTCCCTAATCTCTTAACTTCAATAATTCCAATATAAATCCCAATTCTTCTCATATTTCCTAAAATATCACTTAAATAATTCTTTTTTTTTTTTGAGACTGAGCCTCATTCTGTCACCCAGATTGTAGTACAGTGGTGCTACAGCTTACTGCAGCCTCAACTGCCCGGACTCAAGTGATCCTCCCAACTCAGTCTTCTGAGTAGCTGGAAGTACAGATGTGGTATGCCACAACACTTGGCTAATTTTTGAATGTTTGGTAGAGACGGGGTCCCACTATGTTGCCCAGGCTGGTCTCAAGTGATCTTCTCACCTCAGCCTCCCAAAGTTCTGGAATTATACACACGAGTTATGGCCCCTGGCCAATTCATTCTTTACCTGCTTAATTTTTATCATCATCGCTATCACTTTTTCCAATAAAATTAGGCTCCATAAAAAATCCTCTTAAATTTTCTACATACTGATCACAGCAACTTTTTACAATCTCAGCACCCAAAGAATTTTTCTTCCAAATGACTTCTAGAGCTATGGGTCAACAATCTCCATAGATGGATTAAGTGGTTTAGAAGACAAAGATAATGAGAAACAGGAGAGAGGAGCTGATTATTTCTCAATTTCTGTAATTAATTAATAAATATCTTTTTGGCTGGGCACGATGGCTCAAGCCTGTAATCCCAACACTTTGGGAGGCCAAAGTACTTGGATCACTAGAGATCAGGAGTTCAAGACTAGCCTGGCCAACATGGTGAAACCCATTCTCTACAAAAATACAAAAAAAATTTGCCAGGCCTGTAGTCCGAGCTACTTAGGAGGCAGGGGCAGCAGAATCGCTTGAACCTAGGAGGTGGAGGTTGCAGTGAGCCGAGATAGAACCACAGCACTCCAGCCTGGGTGACAGAGCAAGACTGTCACTTTTTTGTTGTCAAAAACAACAAAAAAACCTTTTTGTCTATTATTTTTTCCAAGGTAATGTGTTTATATTCTCATTTAATTATATTAATGTGAAAAAACTTCACAACAGCACAACGCCTATAATAAGAATAAAATAGATTGGCAGTATAAAGTTGAATGGTAGAGGCCCAGTATTTCCCTGTAAAAAATGCCCAATAACTGATAATCTACATTTGATTTTAAGATTAGCCTTTACCAGATACAAAAAAAGCCCTCCTAAGTTTAAATGGTAGTTCTGTTTGTTTTTTTTGAGACAGAGCCTTGCTCTGTCACCACGTTGGAGTGCAGTAGTGTGATCTTGGCTCACTGCAAATGGTAGCCAGTTTTAATAGTGTCCTTGTGTTTGGTATGCTTCTGGAGAAGACTTAAGCAGAAAATGAGTAAGTGAACTTCAAGAATGTGATGTTTATCCTTATTCTAATAAAATCCACTTACAGTCTGAGTAAATAAATGGAAAATATGACTTTAAAAATAGTAACATTTTAGTGATTTTTTTTTCCTTCTCAAATATTCTATTTAGGTCCAAAATAAGCAAAATATTATCGTCAATTAAGTTGGTTAATCCAAACAGTGGCTTGTAAAATCACCTTAATATTATTCTGTTCAAGCAATTATTCTCAAAACTTTGAAATTTGCTCCAGTGTTTAGTTTATCCTGAAACAAAAACATGCTTTCCAATGTAATGCTATGCCACATACAAGTTTGTTCCAGCATTAAGTCTGGCTCTTAAATACAAGACTCCGTAATCAAACTGTATATAGTTGTCTATGAAATAAATATTGACTCAGAAATCTACCCATTGGGGCAAAAAGATAGGTATGTTTATTAACTTAAGAAGTAACTGTAGCTGCTGAGGTCTAATTTGGAAATAACTATTGATACCAAAAAAAGAGCAGACTCCCAATGAAAGCACCAAATCAGAAAGGTACAAAGACCCCAGCACTTTTAAGGGGTTGAGGCAGGCAGATCACAAGGTCAGGAGTTCGAGACCAGCCTGGCCAATATAGTGAAACCCCGTGTCTACTAAAAACACAAAAATTAGCCAAGCATGGTGGTGCGTGCCTGTAGGAGTCCCAACTACTTCGGATGCTGAGGCAGGAGAATCGCTCGAACCCAGGAGGTGGAGGTTGCAGTGAGCCGAGATCGCACCACTGCACTCCAGCTTGGGCAACAGAATGAGACTTCATCTCAAAAAAAAAAAAAGGCTAGGAATACTGAGGCTCAGGGAAAGCGTGTGACTTGCTCAGAGCACAAAGAGGGGAGTCAGGAATTGAATTCAGTCTCTTAAAGCCAGAGTGCTCTTTCCAAGTATCAAATAAACACAGAGAGCAGAGTGGTGTGAAAGTGCCATTTACCTACTAGCAACAATAAAGAAAATTAGTTTCATAAAACATTTAAAATTATTTGAAGCCCATCAGTATACACACGGATAGTCTTTGAATAAAATGTGTTCACAGCCAGTCATTTAGAAGGTAACCCAAATCTAGTGAACACTCTTGTATCATTGTTTTCACCTATTAAAAAAGAGACTGTCCCGACAATCTAACACTTGTTACTTTTTATCCTCCTCACTTGGGATAGGAAGAGGAGCTCTAGCTGAGCTCCAAATGGTTAGTAAGTATCATTTTGCATTTGTCCTAATGGGAGGGGAGGAACAGAAAATACGCCTCTGCATCCGAATAATTAGACATTCTGTTTCTCCCCAAGAAAATACAAGTAAGTTCTATTAATAATCTAACATAGAAATCCAAGGTCTGACACAAACACAATATTATGAACGGACACTGGGCGAAAAAACTGACGAACTGTTAGGAAAACAAAAAGGTGGGCCCCTTTCAAAGTCCGTCCAAAGCCTGAACCGAGAAGGGTCTGGGGCAGGGTGGGGAGAAGGAAACGCGCTCCACTCCGAGAGGCTCCAGCAAGGGCGCCTCCATATGCGGAACTCTGGCCCAATCCCCGCACAGGCTGAAATCCCGTGACCGCCGGGGAGCCTGTTTGGAGAAAAGTAGACAGGGAGCCCGCAAGCTGGGTTGGCAAAGGACGCTGGAACCTGGCTGCTCGGGGAGAAAATGTCTCCTTGGCAGCTGCAGCCACTGTCCTGTGGTCTAACTTCCCAGGGCTGGCTGGCGAGCGAGGTGTGCCAGCCGCTGGCGTCTCCCCACCCCCTTCCCCTACCCATTTCTCTCCGCGGCTCCTGCACTCCGCAGAGCCACCGCGACCAAAGCTACACCACCTAACCAAAAAGAAAGAAAAGAGACAATCCCGGGTGCGCGCGGGCCGGCTGGGCTCGCCCTCGTATTCCCCGGCCGGTGACAGCCGCCCCGGCCTCCGCCGCCCGCCAGCAGAGCGCGGCCCTCGTCGCCGGGGCGGGCGAGGTTGCAATTGACATTTGCACGGTTCGTCCACACAGCCCGTATGCCCGCTCCTCCAAGCCCGCGGCCTCGGACCTGGACTCCGCCGAGGGCCGTCTCCCTCTGCTCATCCCGACCCTGTTCCAGCTCAAGGGTCAGGAAGGCGATGCCACCAGCGAGCAAGTGGCCTCCGAAGGGAACCATGTTAACCTTGCAATACACACATCTGCCTACACGCCCAGTGTCACAGCCCGGCCAAGCCTGACAGCCTCCCCGCCACGGATGCCTGCCAGCCCAACCCCGCATCCCCTCCCGGACCCATGCCCGGACCCCTAGCCCATCCACCCCAAACCAAACCCAAGAAAGGGGAGATGGGATTTTGTTTAGGCAAATACATCTACCTGGATCAAATTCAGGGATCCGAGCTTGGTATTCGGCTCCGACTCTCATCCCAACATCTGCAAAGCAATGCCAAAAAATATATATGTAAAATAAAAAAGGAGAAAAGAAAGAAAAAGGAAGAGACACTTAATAAAAAATAAAAATCGCTGGATGGAGGAAAGAAGCGGCGGGTGGATGGGAAGATACTAACTCGGGGCACTCCGGGAGATGGAAGCGGATGGGGGGCGGGGAACGGGGGGGGGGGGGCAAGGGCGGAGGATTGGTCGAGGGCGGAGGGACGGGGGTCGCGGGGGTGCTGCTGCACTGCACCGGGAGTTCGAGGCTACCGCAGCGCCCGGGCTCTGAGGGGAGGGAGGGCGGGAGAGCGGCGAGGGGAGGGGGCTGGGGGAGGGGAGGAGGGAGGGGGGCCGGCGGGCTGGCGGGGAGGAGTTCGAGGCTACCACCGTGCTCGTCGTCGCTGCTGCAGCCGCTCTCGGGCTCCGAGTAGTGCAGCCCGCCGTTGGTGGACGAGGCGCCGCTGCCGCCGCCGCCTGCAGGGCTCTTGGTGCTGCCGTTGGCCGATCGGTTCTTCCCCAGTAACTCGGGCCCTTTCTCCATCATGCCGGGCATGGTAGAACAGGGGAGGGGGAAAGGTGAGGGGAAGAGATAGGCGTCGGGGTGAAGGGGGAGATGGCTTAGAGCGCGGGCGGGAGTGAAAGGAGGAGGAGGAGACGCGGCGGCGGAGGAGGAGGAGGCTGTTAATATGGAGCCGCCATAACCGCCCCGCTCCGGCAGTAGCGCAGTCGCCTCACAACAACCCGCCCCGGCCCCGCCTCTCTCCCCTCCTCCCTTCGCCGCCGCCCGCCCCACGCAGTCCCGGGCGCCCCTCTCGGCCGCGCCGCGCTCTACGCCGCCGCTGTATCACTCCGCTCCACAGGGAGGTTCCGGCCGCCTAGGGGGGAGGGGAAGGGGGGAGGGGCGGGGAAACCCAGCACGCCGGCAGCCCGGACACCCTAACCGAGCGCTAATAAAATCGCCGCCGAGGCGTGGCCGCCGCTCGAGCTTTCTTCCTAGGGGGCGCTCCGGTGCGCGGGCGGGAGGTGCACGCAAGGAAGCGGGACTCTTTGCCCTCTCTGGGCGGAAGGAACGCGGTCAGCCTGAGAAAGTGCGGGCGCGACCCGGCCGCGAGACTGGGGGGAGCGGACCACCTCTACGGACTCGGCTGCCGGCGTGCGTCGGAGCGCGGCCGTCCTCAGATGTAGCTCAGTTCCCCGTTGTCTGCTGGCAGCCTCGAGCTGGGGGCGCGCTTTGGCCCGCCTTGTAGTCGCGCAGTCTAGCAGGGCGGCCTTGGGTTTCTGAGGCCCAACCGGCGAAAGAAGTAGACTCGGCCCTAACGATCTTGACGCTGCAATTTTTGTTTCTGGATATCTGAACTGGGACCTAATTCCCTAGAGAGAGTCTGGGGACGAGTTTCCGGGCCTGAGGGAAGCAAGTGTATTTTGCTGAAGCCGCTCTCCCCAGTCCTAACCCTAGTGTCTTCTTATTCCCACCTTTTTTTTTTTCTGTTTTAATAGCGGGGGAGGGAGTGCTGTGAGTGAGTGGGGAAATAAGATGAACATGAATCCTGGCTCGGTAGTCGCGTTTTCAGTCCTCGCAGACCTGCGGTCTCGGCTTGGAGCGCTCGGGGAGAGGGTGGAGTCCCCGGCGGAGGTGAAGCGAGTTCTGTGTTCTGGCAGCGTTTCCAGCTTGGAAGGAGATGTGCTCTGTAATGCTTTTCTGAATTGCATTCGGCGAAAGAAGTAGGGAACTGCGTTAATTCCTTCACCAGATTTGAGGGCGTCTGCTGCGTGCCAGGCTGCCTGGTATTGGGGGCTACTTATGACTTCCTTTTTTTCTCATTTTTCCCTCCTCACGAGTAAGTAGAAATAAGTGAAGACTTAACTGCGAGCGTCTAGTATGCAGGTGTACGTTGAGTGGTATTAGGGTTCAACAGATATTCTCCAAACACTTGAAAATAAAGATTGTCCTGTAACAATTCTATTACAGGTTAGTGCAGAGTGGATCAAACCAGAAATGAACCTCTCTGGCCAGAGCAAACCTTACTAGGAGAAATAACATGTAAACTCAGGAATTGAGCTGAAAAAACCCTAGGAAGTAAATATTTCTAAAATGAAAAGTCTCCTGTATGTGTACAAAACTATCTGGTTCTAGTAGTAGAGATAGTCTCTATTAAAGCTTAATGTGATTCCTTTAAATGTTTGAATCATTTGAACTTTTTATTCTGTTCCTTTACTCAATAAATACAGTTCTGAATATTTTTTTCATTCCCATATGGTTTTCCTACAAGGAGAGAATGCCCTGGCCAAATGAAATGAATGGCCATTTTCCTTGACAGTCATATTTTTCAGCACAAATTAAATACACTGGTATGTTGGTTTTTATGCAGCAGCTTCTAACGAACATGATTCAGCTTCTTTGGTCTTGTAACACAAAAGCTAGACCCTGTTCGAATGCTACTCACTCTGAGGCCTCTTAGCCAGCCAGCTTTCTAACAACCTTGTGTCACCTCATGTAGTTTCCTACAGGAGGGAATCTGCATATAGATCAAGAACCAAAACATTGGGAAGATTTGGAGACCTTTGTAATTTCTATTAGTAAAACCAGTAAAATGAGAAGATTCCACTCGAGCACAGCAAAATAGGCCAGACCAGCAAAGACTGCATTCCACCTTTGGGAAAAGAACCTGGGTGAGGGGAGAGTATGGCATTTTTTAAAAAGGAAAGTATAATAGGTTCTGTTTTGTTCCTGAAGAAAAGGAAAGCACCTGAAGCTGGCCTGGTCTGAAGAATAATAATGGATCTTAAAATGTTTCCCAATAGCTAACAAGGACTAATATACAAAGAGAAAAGGTCTAAGGAAAAATCTTGGAAATATGCCTGTCTGTAATGGGTTAAAAGAGGAAAAGAACAAGCTGGACAAGAAGAAGAACGCTTTAAGAATGAATTATTGGCCAGGCATGGTGGCTCACGCCTGTAATCCCAACACTTCTGGGAGGCCGAGATGGGCGGATCACGAGGTCAGGAGATCAAGACCATCATGGCCAACATGGTGAAACCTCGTCTTTACTAACGTTCTCCGCTTCATAGATGTTGCCTTGTTGCTTTGTCCTCACAAGGCAGAAGAGGCAAGGCAGTTCTCTTCAACATCTTTTATAAGGGCACTAGCCCCACTCATGTCTTAATAATTTCCCCAAAGGCCCTGCCTCTTAATGCTATCACATTGAGTATCAAGTTCCAACATATGAATTTTAGGGGAACATACACATTCAGACCATAGCAAGACCTAACTAAGTCACACGAGAACATACAAGAAGAAAACTATAATGAGCTGAGACTGGGAAGGAGGGGAATACTAACATTAAAGGGTCTAAAAGGAAAAGAAATTGGTGCCCATTGATGATAGACTGGACAGGGAAAATGGGGCACATATACACCATGGAATACTATGCAGCCATAAAAAACAATGAGTTTGTGTCCTTTGTAGGGACATGGATGAACCTGGAAACCATCATTCTCAGCAAACTGATGCAAGAACACAAAATCAAACACCGAATGTTCTCATTCATAGGTGGGTGTTGAACAATGAGAACACATGGACACAGGGAGGGGAGCATCACACACTGTGGTCTGTCTGGGGAAAATAGGGGAGGGACAGCGGGGGGGTGGGGAGTTGGGGAGAGAGAGCATGGGGAGAAATGCCAGATATAGGTGATGTGGAGGAAGACAGCAAATCACACTGCCATGTGTGTACCTGTGCAACAATCTTGCATGTTCTTCACATGTACCCCAAAACCTAAAATGCAATAAAAAAAAATAAATAAATTGGTGAAAGGAATTGAGAAATAGGAAGAGAACTAGAAAAATTTGCTTTACTGAAACCAGGAATATAGAGAGATGCAAAGAGAAACAGAGTCACCAGACCAACAGAGATAATACTCAAATGCTTATGCAAGTAAGAGTTAATGAATGATTCTGCTAAAAGCAATTTTACTGGGATTGATGGGCTAAAAAGCCAAACTACAGTGGATTGAGAAATGAAGGAAGGAAATAGGAACAAAAAATGTAAGCCTACTTCAGAAAAGTATTCATATGGGAAAGGAACACACACACACACACACACACACACACACACACACACACACACACACAGACATGAGACATTTAGTGTCTTGAACCAAAGTAACTAGAGATATAGCCAACAATATGTATATATCTAACATTTTAAAAGTTGAAGTACAAATGCTATTTCCTCATTATTATCATTTTCCCCCTATTATCAGATAGATGTTTAAAGCTGCAACTTTATGTTTAAAAAAAAAAGAGTAAAGAGTAACTGGGGTCTGTGTATGTAGTAGATGCTTATTAAATGTTTGCTGAATTGAACAAATTGAGTTCTAAATGTAAGCTTTAAAATTTTTTTTCTGTAATAAAATTAAAATTTTTATTTGTTATTGCTGTTACTGGTTTTTAGCCTTTAAAATTAACATATACAGTCTGGGTGCGGTGGCTCACACCTGTAATCCCAGCACTTTGGGAGGCCAAGGTGGGCGGATCACCTGAGGTCAGGAGTTCAAGACCAGCCTGGCCAAAATGGTGAAACCCCATCAAAAAGAATGAAGCATGTCTACTTATACCAATATAGAACAATATTAAAGATATTTTAAGTAAAAAGGTCAATGTTCAAATATTAATAAAGCATTCACATATTTTCATATGTATTTGTGTGTACACATTATTTCTAGCTGCCTATACATGTTCAGACTATTTTTGAAAGAGTACATCAAAACTGGTTATTTCTGAGGAAGAGGTGTCACAGTCTGGGATGGAAAGGGGGACTTTATCTTCCTGTGTATTTTTTTTTTTTTGCATAGGACTCTTACCATGTATAGATATTACTGTTTCAAGGAAATAAGTGTTTAAAGAATCAACTAATAGACAAAACAGAGATAATTATAGTAAACAAAAAATAAAATAATACAAAAGTAAAGTTATAGCTAAATGAAGCTGGAAAGTAGAATGGAAAAGGCAAGATGGAAAGAAGATGGAATGTTAGTATCCTCATTTTAAAAAATAAAATTTTCAGCAGGGCAATCAATGTGGGCTATACCTTGATTCACCAGATGTGCTAGACACCCAGGAAAGGCCTCAATTGAGCTCCTGTTTTATTCATATTATTCAGGTTAATTTTCTTTGTGCTACCATTTTTTTTTTTTTTTTTTTTTTTTTGAGGCAGAGTCTTGCTCCGTCTCCAGGCGCCAGGCTGGAGTGCAGTGGTGCGATCTCGGCTCACTGCAACCTCCGCCTCCCGGGTTCAAGCCATTCTCCTGCCTCAGCCTCCTGAGTAGCTAGGACTACAGGCTCACACCACCACACTCAGCTAATTTTTTTGTATTTTTAGTACAGACGGCGTTTCACCATATTGGCCAGGATGGTCTCGATCTCTTGACCTCATGATCTGCCCCCCCCACCCCCGCCTCTCAAAGTGCCAGGATTACAGGCGTGAGCCACCGCTCCCAGCCTATGCTACCAGTTTTGCTGAAGAGTTTATTGATTTGTTCTTTGATTTTCCTTCACTATTACTTTTTTTTGAGACAAGATCTTGGATCTTGCTCTGTCACCCAGGCTGGTGTGCAGTGGCATGATCATAGTTAACTACAACTCCACATTCCTAAACTCAAGGGATCCTCCTGTTTCAGCCTCCTTCCTGAGTAGCTAGGACTACAGGTGTACACCCCCACACCCAACTAATTTTTAAAAAATGTATTGTGGCAACAGGGTCTTGCATGTTGCTCAGGCTGGTTTTGAAACCACCTTTGCAAAAATTATAACAGGAAATTATGACAGTGAAAGAGATCAGATCCAATCAACACCATCTTGCTTCTAACCTTTAAGCTGTCTTTGTTCATTCCTAGGCATAGGCCCAACTAACTTTGGGAAGGAATTCAGTTCATGGTTTGACTCTGAAACAAAATTGATAATAGTCCTCTCTTGCCTGGGGACCAGTCTGCTTTTGCAGGACTAACAAATTAGCTACAAGATTAGAAATTAGAATTTAGGGGCTATGCAGCCTCTGGCTCCAAGAGTCTGAACCTCTCCAAATTGCTCCTGGGGATAACATCACTTTTGTAAAACCTAAGATCAGTGCTTGAGATATTTTGGAGACCCGGCACTGGATGGATCCACTGACACCACCCAGAATGGTAATCTGGCTCAATCAGTTCTGCCATCCCACCCAGCAACAAAAGACAGCAAGAAAACCTCACTTTTCCCTAGCTGTGATTACATCTCCAACCTGACCAATCAGCACTCCCCACTTACTAAGCCCCTACCCACCAGATTATCTTTAAAAACTGATTTGAGTAATAATAAGACTCCAGTCTCCCGCACAGCTGGCTCTGTGTGAATTACTTTCTCCATTGCAAGTCCCCCGTCTTGATAAATTCCTGGCCTCAAGTGAGCCTCTCTACTCAATCTCTCAAAGTGCTAGGATTACGGGTGTGACCCACCTCACCCAGCCTCATTATTACTTTAGAAGTGTTGGTCTTAGAATAAGTTTAACTTGGAAATAGAATCAAGTGCTGCTGAGAAGTATGGCTAGGGGACTACCTAATATTAAGCCAGCTCATGTTGGGCACGAACATAATAGGGAGAAGGAACTTTATTTTTAATTTCTTTTTTTTTAAGAGACAGGGTTTCACCATGTTGGCCAGGCTGGTCTAGGAACTCCTGTGATCTGCCTGCCTTGGCCTCCCAAAGTGCTGGGATTACAGGTGTGAGCCACCGCGCCTGGCTGAGAAGGAACTTTAATTTTTAAATATTTTTCAATTTTAATTTTAATTAATTTTTTTAGAGCTATTGATCCCCATAGCCAGAGAAATCATGTAATCTCTTTTTTTTTGAGACAGAGTCTCTCTCTGTCGCCCAGGCTAGAGTGCAGTGGCATGATCTCGGCTCATTACGACCTCTGGCTCCCGGGTTCAAGCAAGTCCCCTGCCTCAGCCTCCCGAGTAGCTGAGACTACAGGTGTGCACCACCACATCCAGCTAATTTTTATTTATTTATTTTGTATATTTAGTAGAGACAGGGTTTCGCCGTGTTGGCCCAGATGGTCTCGATCTCTTGACTTCATGATCCACCCACCTTGGCTTCCCAAAGTGCTGGGATTACAGGTGTGAGCCACCACGCCCAGCTGAAATCATGTAATCTTAAGAGCTGATAGGAACTTTAGGGTCTGGTAACCTTCTTTTTCTTCACCTCCTGGAATAGTCACAATTTCTGAAACTAGACATTTAAACAGCTTAATTTTAATATCTCCATTTAAACAGATATAGAGATAGATAACCATATCACAGAGTAGATCATGTCTTTTTTTTTGAGACAGAGTCTGTCTCTTGTTGTCACCCAGGCTGGAGTGCAGTGGCTCAATCTCTGTTCACTGCAACCTCCACCTCCTGGGTTTAAGTGATTCTACTGCCTCAGCCTCCTGAGTAGCTGGGATTACAGGTGCCCACCACCACACCTGGCTAATTTATGTACTTTTTAGTAGAGAGGGGTTTTCGCCATGTTGGCTAGGCTGGTCTCAAACTCCTGATCTCAGGTGATCTGCCCACCTCTGCCTCCCAAAGTGCTAGGATTACAGGCGTTATCCCAGCCAATCATTTCATTTTCAGAAATGTTTAAGTCTTAGAAAATATATGGGCTTTTTTTTGCACCCAAAATTCACCTATGTACAAAAGAAACCCCAAACAGCAGTATCTTAAACAAAATGAAATTTTATTTCTTTTTTTTTTTTTTTAGATGGAGTTTCGCTCTTGTTACCCAGGCTGGAGATCAATGCTGCGATCTCAGCTGACCATAACCTCTGCCTCCTGGGTTCAAGCAATTCTCCTGCCTCAGCCTCCCGAGTAGCTGGGACTACAGGCAAGCACCACCGTGCCCAGGTAATTTTTGTATTTTTAGTAGAGACGGGGTTTCACCGTGTTGACCAGGATCGTTTCTTTCTCTTTTTTCTCTTTCTCTCTCTTTTTTTTTTTTTTTTTAAAATAAAGATGGGGTTTCACCATGATGGCCAGGCTGGTCTTGAACTCCTGATTTCAGGTGATCCAGCCACCTTGGCCTCCCAAAGTGCTAGGATTACAGGCGTGAGCCACCGCGCCCGGCCGACCAGGATGGTCTCGATCTCTTCACCTCGTGATCCACCCGCCCTGGCCTCCCAAAGTGCTGGGATTATAGGCGTGAGCCACCACGCCTGGCCCTTATTTCTTTTTATGTAAAAGACACACAGAAGTAGGCAGTATTGGGCTGAAATGACAACTGCAATGAACTGGTCAGGAATCCTCCATTTTGCCCCTCCACTGTTCCTGGAGCCGTAACTTTTGCCCTAGTGATCCAGGATGGCTGCTAGAGTGCCAGTCAGGCCCCTACTCCATGCAGCAAAACAAAGGAGTAAAAGCCAAAGGGCACACCCCTCTCATTAAGGAGACTTCCTGGATGTCTTCTAAACCGCTTATGCTGATATATCAATATCCACAGCTTAGTCACATGATCCATCTAACCTCAAAGAGGGTTGGGAAATGTCAAAGTGCCCCACTAAAAAGCAGGGTTCCACTGCTAAGGACTACAGAGGAAATAAGTACTGAAAAGCAGCTAGCAATCTCTGTCACATTAGCTCTTTAAATACTTAAAAACGGCAATCAAGTCCCACTTAAGCTTCTTTTAGAGACTAAACATCATTATTCCCTTTGACAAATCTTCGTTGTTATTGTTTTAGATCCCTCTCCTTTTTGAGTGTCTCATGAAAATGCTCTAATTTGTACTTCAAATAAGACAACCCCGACCCTCCTCACCCCTGAGATCTGATTGATGCAAAATCGATTGGAAATATTTTGGACCCTTTGCATATTTTTATTAATCCATCCTAAAATTAGCTTTCTTGGCAACAACTGCACATGGTTACTAAATTTGGTGTCATCTGCATCCCCTGGGTCTTTTTTACATCTGTAGTTACTTAGCCTGGTCTCTCCCCATTTACACTCCATCAGGCTTTTTACTTTCTTTTTTCCACCCTCCTATGTATAAATATATTGCTATTTAATTTCACCTGGCTTGTTTTAGCTTATCTGAACATTTTGGGAACTTCCTGAATTCTAACTTTCTTACCCAATGCATTAAATGTCTCACATGTGGGCATTTGTACCTGTAGTGAACTGAATTTCTATTTAAGGACAGGAACAGAATCTTATTTTATATCCTCAGCATCAGGTAAAATGTCTAGTGCAGAATAAATTCTCAGTGTTTGTTTAATGAATGAATACTACAGTTGAAAATAAAGAACATTTTCTAGATTTTTTTTTAAAAAATCCGGAGTTATTTGTGACAGGAAACTGTGAAATCTCCCTATCTTTTAAAATAATGTGAAAGGAAAATAAATCTTGGGGCTCCAAAATCACTAAGCCAAAGAAAAGAGTCAAATTGGGAACTGCTTAGAGCAAACCTGCCTCCCATTCTATTTAAAGTCACCTCTCTGCTCACTGAGATGCAGATTTGATTGCCTCCTTTGGAAGGGGTAATCAGAAACTCAAAAGAATGCAACCATTTGTCTTTTATCTGCCTATGGCCTGGAAGCCCTCTCCCTGCTTCAGGTTGTCCTGCCTTTGCTTTGCTTTGAGTTATCCTGCCTTTTCTGGACCAAACCAATGTTCATCTTACATACGTTGATTGATATTTCACATCTCTCTAAAATGTGTAAAACCAAACATGTGCTATGTCTGTCTTGGGCAATGTTATCAGAACCCCCTGACGTACGTTATGAGTAAGCATCCTCAACCTTGACAAAATAAACTTTATAAGTTAACTGAGACCTGTCTTAAATTTTCAGGGTTCACAATAATATAGATTTACTCATCTGGAAGAATTATATTTAATATTTATATGGTCTTTTAAACAGGCAAGTTAGCAGTTATGCTAAATTTCTTCCTGTTATATGAGTTTATAAGAATTTGTTTGGCTAAATAAGAAGACTAGACAGTGAAAGTTTAAATTTTACATTTTAAGTTTACATTTTAGGTCTGCCTAAATATGCTGGTTTTTTTTTTTTTCTTTTTTTTTGAGTCTCGCTCTGTCACCAGGCTGGAATGCAGTGGTGCGATCTCGGCTCACTGCAACCTCTACCTCCCGGGTTCAAGCAATTCTCCTGCCTCAGCCTCCCGAGTAGCTGGGATTACAGGCATGCACCACTACGCCCAGCTAATTTTTGTATTTTTAGTAGAGATGGGGTTTCACCATGTTGGCTAGGTGGTCTCGATCTCCTGACCTTGTGATCTGCCCACCTCGGCCTCCCAAAGTGCTGGGATTACAGGTATGAGCCCCTGTGCCTTGCCACATTCTCTTCTTGGTTTCACAAATTGTCAGATAGAATTCACAGCCTCTTTTCTGTCTAAATGTACTTTTAAAAATTTATTTATTTATTTATTTTAATTGAGACTAGGTTTCACCATGTTGGTCAGGCTGGTCTTGAACTCCTGACCTCATGATCCACCCACCTCAGCCTCCCAAAGTGCTGGGATTACAGGCATGAGCCACCACACCCAACCCTTAAAAAGACTTTTAAGGAATATATTCATTAAAATCAGTCTGTAGAAGGCTGGGTTCAGGGGCTCACGCTTGTAATCCCAACACTTTGGGAGGCCGAGGAGGTAGGATCACCGGAGGTCGGGAGTTCGAGAACAGCCTGACCAACATGGAGAAACCTCGACTCTACTAAAAATACAAAATCAACCGGGCATGGTGTCACATGCTGTAATCCCAGTTACTCAGGAGGCTGAGGCAGGAGACGCTTGAACCCGGGAGATGGAGGTTGTGGTGAGCCAAGATCATGCCATTGCACGCCAGCTTGGGCAACAAGAGTGAATCTGTAGAGATTTCTGGGATCCAAATTATGAGGTAATCTGAAGATTTGGGGATAAAATTAGATGTATCAACCACTAAAATGGAAACAAAGTGACACATTGATTTGTGGAAATAATCCTAGAAAATAAAATGTTTCAGAAACTTGCTGTCATGAGATTAGGAGGCTCCTACAATACTTTCCTGGAGATTGGAAATATTAATCTAAATGTAATGTGTAGAATAATCTAGAAATTTGGCATTTAGATACTAATGACAAAAACACAGTCATTAATGTTAATTATTAGTAGTAGTATGTTAATTATTGTTAGTAGTATTAAATATAGACATTAGAAATCACATCAAAGCTTCTCCAGAATTGACCAAGGAGATGACAACCTGAATCCATACAGTGGTCTCTTATTTAGATAGGAATAATCCTGTACATAATAATACAAATAAATGGGTCCTCTGGAGTATCTTATTAGGAAATAAAGAAGATTAATTGATTGACAGGTCCTGCTGTATTGCCCAGGCTGGAGTATAGTGGCATGATGGCTTGATGCAGCCTCAAACTCCTAGGCTCAAGTGATTCTCCTGCCTCAGCTTACCCAATAGTTGGGACTACAGGCATGTGTTACCACGCTCTGCTAATTTAAAAATTTTTTTGTAGAGATAGGGTATTGCTATGTTGCCTAGGCTGGTCTCAAACTCCTGGACTCAAATGATCCTGCCATCTCTGCCTCCCAAAGTGTTGGGATTACAGGCATGAAAAAAAGTAACTGTTGCCATCTTTGGCACACCTCACACACACGCACATACACACACCACCACCTCCCCCACCACCCCTGCATATAGGGCTCTCCTAGCTATACCTTGATCTTATTACATTATTTTGATTGTCAGAACAATGTCATTCCACTCAGCATAAACCAAATATGTGGCTCTCGGGACTTGGACTTCATGCGGTGCTCTTCACTCTCTTCTCTCAGTATCTACAGCTCTGATCTGGTCTGGGGAGGAAGAAGCAGGCAGATTGTCTTCTTTTTTTTTTTTTTAATGTGTTATGAGAGTTCTTTATTTTCTCATACATTTAAAATATAAGGTGTTTAAAAAGTGAAAACCCAAGAGTAGGCAACAGGATCTTTACAAGTCACATCATAAGACTGTATGAAGTAGTGACTTGAAGAATGGAATTTTCATACTATTTTAGTTGTTCAAGCAATACTTCCTATTATCTCCTTGGTCCATAGCATACATAGGGCTTGGGACAAAACTGACATATCCGACACTTGAATTGTTCCTTAAATGGTAGCAGAAACTAACTTTGAGCTGAGTGTCCTAGCTAGCACCTATAATCCCAGCTACTTGATCCCAGCCTGGCCAACACAGTGAAACCTGGTTTGTACTAAAAACACAAAAATTAGCTGGGCGTGGTGGCCGGCACCTGTAATTCCAGCTAATTGGGAGGCTGAGGTAGGAGAATCGCCTGAACCCGGGAGGCGGAGGCTGCAGCAAGCCAAAATTGCAGCGAGCCGAAATTGCAGCAAGCCGAAATCACATCACTGCACTCCAGCCTGGGCTACAGAGCCAGCCTTGTCTCAAAAAAAAATCCCAGCTACTTGGAAGGGTGAGGCAGAAGGATTGCTTGAGCCTTGGAGGTTGAAGCTGCAGTGAGCTACAATCACACCACTGTACCCCAGCCTGGAGATAAAGCAAGAGTCATCTCAAAAAAAAAAAAAAAAAGGCCAAGTGCAGTGGCTCATGCCTGTAATCCCAGCACTTTGAGAGGCCAAGGCAGGTGGGTCAGGAGTTCTAGACCAGCCTGGCCAACATGGCAAATCCCCATCTCTACTACATATACAAAAGTTAACGGCATGGTGGTGCACACCTGTAATCCCAGCCACTAGAGAGGCTGAGGCAGGAAAGAATCACTTGAACTGGGGAGGTGGAGGTTGCAGTGAGCCCAGATTGCACCACTGCACTCCATGCTGTGCGACAGAGTGAGACTCTGGCTCAAAAAAACAAAACAAAAACAGTTGTGCCACTGTACTCCAGCCTGGACAATAGAGCGGACTAAAAACAATAAAAGAAATAAGATATACATACACACTTGCAACTGTCCCTAACTTCTTTTGGCCAACATCTAGACAATTAGATTGGCTAGCCTTAGAGAGTGACACTGGACATTTGGGGAAATAACGAGCAAGAAGGCTGGAAAAAACCCCTTTGGTCATCCTCTGCTTTCATGCTGCTTCAGAGTGAAGGGAAGTGCTCCCAGATCAGATACATTTAGGGCAAGGACAAGATGTGAAAAGAACAATTAAGGATTATAATTCATAGATGCCTGTATAGCTGCTCTTAAGGTGAGAACATAGATCTATTTCAACTTATATATTGGCCTCTGATGAAAACTTTAAATGTTAATATTAATTATATTCATATAGTGAAATAACCCATTATATTTGTAGACTAGCTACAAAGCACAAAAGTGCCCTTTAAAAAAAAATCTGGCATATTCATTTATGTTTAAGACAGAGTTTGCTGTTGTTGCCCTGGCTGTAGTGCAATGGCGTGATCTTGGCTCACTGCAACCTCCGCCTCCAGGGCCCAAGCGACTCTCCTGCCTCAGCCTCACAAGTAGCTGGGACTAAAGGCCTGGGCCCCCACACTAAGCTATTTCTAAGATAGCAGTCTTCTCAGCTAATTTCTTCCTTCACCCCAACCAAAAATGTAACAAAGACTTATATTTACGCTGTATTTTTACTCATTGAAACACTAGGTGAAATCTAGGTAAAATCAACTAAAGGAAAAATGTTGTTTCATTCATTTGTACTTAAACCAAAGTATACTAATGTCATTATGATTCAGCAAATATAAGACCTCTTTCTTTTTCTTTTTATTTTTTTAAAATAAAGATGGGGTTTCACCATGATGGCCAGGCTGGTCTTGTACTCCTGACCTCAGGTGATCCACCCACCTTGGCATCCCAAAGTGTTAGGACTACAGGCGTGAGTCACCACGCCCGGCCTAAGACCTCTTTCTATAAATATTAGCATACCAGCAATTAAGGGGATATAGTAAACCAGAGCCGAAAGAGTGAAGAAATCAATAAAGTATGTTACAGCTTAACCCTTTACCTCAGAGGTTTTTTAATTTTTTTTTTTTTTTTTTTTTTTTAAGAGACAGGGTTTCACCAAGTTGGCCAGGCTGACCTCAGGTGATCCGCCTGCCTCGGCCTCCCAAAGTGCTGCGATTA
The DNA here is from genome assembly GCA_963574635.1 of Cheracebus regulus. Taxonomy (NCBI): domain Eukaryota; kingdom Metazoa; phylum Chordata; class Mammalia; order Primates; family Pitheciidae; genus Cheracebus; species Cheracebus regulus. Next base: position 2,657 of record CAUYQU010082321.1, on the reverse strand, counting down.
CAGGCATGAGCCACTGCGCCTGGCCATACCTGTTTTTAAAAAATAAGTAAAGCCTCCCAATCCCTAAAAATAGGAACATACCTTCATCACACCAATTTGTACTTTATTTCTTATTCTTGAGGTTAGATTCTAAACTGTAAAGATATCCAAACTAGTATTAGATCTACTTATCTATAGCCAGAGACAGTTTCTATTATGGTGTCCTTAGCAGCCAAGGTTATTAAAATGTCTTTTCCCCAGGAAGATCCAATAGGAAAAAAGAAAGAAACCTCTCTGATTAGGCTCCAACCATACCCCACACTCCATTCAAATTGACTGGATAAGCATAATGTAAACAGAACACGTGGTTTCCAAACAAGAAAAATCCTATGAGGTAGGGGAGGAGGGGAGAGGAAGGATTCAGCCAGTGCTCAGAGTGAAACTGAGTAATATACATTTCATTCATCTTCACACATCTTCAGATTGCATGTTTGTGGAGTAGTTTAGGAATAAATCCATGGTTTGTGGAGTACTCAGATACCTAGTGGTCTGCTGTATTACATTATGATTTTCCCCAGCAGTTTCCAAGGCAGCCTCCAAGTCACTGGCAGGAGAATTTGACTGGAACTGCATGCAGGACTGCAGAGATTCCTCTCCACAGTTATAGAAGGGACTGTTCCAGGCCTGAGTATTTCAGGAGTGGATGCAACCGGGTCTGAGTGTTCCAGGAGTGGTTGCTCCAGGACTGGATGTTCCGGGTCTGGTGGCTCCAGGTTGAATTGCTCCCAGTCTGGTTGCTCCACATTGGAAGGTTCCCAGTCGTGTTCACCAGGCGTCCCTGCTGGTATGAAGAGTAGAGGCTGGGGTAGGTGGGTACTGAGGCCTGAGTCACATCATTGATATTCTTTGGCCAGTTGTTTTTCTGCCACCTCTTAGATTTCATTCTCTGGTTCTGGAACCAGGTCTTCACCTGTTTTTAGCTGAGGTTCAGGATGCTGGAAAGTTCTTGCATCTGCTGAAGGATGAGGTATTTCTGTCTCTGAAATCTATCATTGAGTACACACAGCTGGGTGGAAGAGAACACAGTTCTGGTCTTCTGTTTCTTGACTGGGACCTTGTCTTCCTTTGTTGTGGCGCTACTCTCTGCAGCAGTGGGTTGTTTGCCTTTGGGACTGGTGGAAGAATCGGCTGTCCTGAATAAGCAGATCCATGGAGGAAGGAAGAGGGGAGACAGTCTCTGTGTGAGGCATCTCAGCAGAACACATTTGCAAGGATGGATGATTTTCTTTAGGCTCACATATCACAGGCATAGGTGAAGATTCTCTGCAGTTGGATGTTTCGGAGCAAGCAGGCTTTGTGGACAAACTGGATCCATACTCATGTTATTATTGGGGAAGAGGAGGAAAAAATTTAAGACCTGGACTGGAAAAAAGGCTAAGGCAGCCTTAAGACTTTCTTCTGGAAGATTTTAGAAAAATATGACCTACAGAAGCAAAAGTATCAGGAAGTTGGGATGAAGTGAGTTACCTCGGCAGTAACTGGAGGCCGATTGTCTTATTAATACTTCACCATCTATGACCAGGTTGTAGTCTTTATTCTGTTGATTACTGCTGTTTCCTGAGTAACACTCACTGGGTATAGCAGATCCCAACACACGCAATATTTTTGTTTGTTATTGGAAGTCCCTCTAGAATCCTCCACCTGTATGCGAGTTGCCCCTTGGTATGAGAGATACAGCTCAATCTTCTCCCACTGTCGCTTAGCACATACAGGGGGTGATGCACCTCATAGCTCTTATTACTGTGACCTCTCACTCAATGGACAGCCTTCTTCAATGGAGGATCAAAAACATAGTAAGTATCAAGTTCATAATAATGGGAATTATAAATTTAGACAGTTATTAGAAATTATTACTTATTACTTCTGAGCTATGAATTACATTTTGAAAACAAAACTTTTCAGTTGTAAAATATTTGAAGCCTCTGTGAAGGATCTAATACTTTATAGACTGAAGTGTAATCATAATGAGTGGGATAGGAAAGTATTACGTTTTATTTATTTATTTATTTATTTATTGAGATGGAGTTTCTCTCTTGCTGCCCAGGCTGGAGTGCAGTGGTGCAATCTCAGCTCACTACAACCTCTACCTCCCTGGTTCAAGTGATTCTCCTGCCTCAGCCTCCTGAGTAGCTAGGATTACAGGCATGTACCACCACATCCGGCTAATTTTTATATTTTTATTTTTTTTGTATATGTCTGAGGGGCAATTTAAAGCAAAAAGGAAGAATTGTTCTTTCTTTTTTTTTTTATAAGAGAAAAAAAGAAAGAGAAAGAAAAAGTGGGAGAGAGAACAGAATTCTTGCTCTATTGCCCAGGCTGGAATGCAATCCTAAAAAGGTATCAAACACCTCTTTTATGCCGTCAATTATACTTAACAACAGAGACAGAAAGGAATACAGGAAGAAAATAACAAACAAACAGTCAACCAATATTTCATTTAAGTCTATGAGATACTATGTAAATACTGAAGAGTAATTCACTTTCTGTTATATAGTCACTTTCAGAATGGGTGTATTATAAATTAACAATGCGATGTCAAAATCTCCTGCCATTATTGTGCGGGAGTCCAAATCTCTTTGAAAGTCAATAAAAACTTGTCTTATGTATCTGGATGCTCC
>CAUYQU010082317.1:0-31827 GCA_963574635.1 Cheracebus regulus | reverse complement strand
CCATCCATCCACTCATCTATCCATCCATCATCCATCTATCCACTCATCCATCCACCTCCTGTCCATCCATTCTTCATCCGTCCATCCTCCATCCACCCATCCTCCATCCATTCATGCTTCATTCATCCACTCATCCATCCTCCATTTTTCCATCTACTCATCCATTCATCCATCCACTCATCTGTCCACCCTCCATCCTCCATCCATCCATCCTCCATCCATCCATCCTCCATCCATCCATCTACTCATCCAGCTTCCATTCACCCCTCATCCACCCTCCATCCATCCACCCATTCACCCATCCATCCTTCATTCATCTTCCATCCATCCATCCATCCACTCATCTATCCATCATGCATCTACTCATCCATCCATCATCCAGCCAGCCATCATTCACCATTGATCCATCCACTCGTGCATTCATGCTCCGTCCATCCATTCACCCACTCAGCCATCCATGCTCATCCATTCATTCACCCTCCATCTATCCATCCTGCCCGCTCTGGGCAACTGGGTTCGACCTTTTGACCATCTAGGGAGACATGGGATGAATTTAGTGCTGATGGCACAATGTGACCTTTCCCTTAGTCATAAGGAAAATCCCCAAGATACTGAGCTTGTCCTTCCGGAGGGTCTCCTGGTAGGTGGGCTGCTTCACTCCTGCTCTCCTGTCCTCAAGACAGGCATTCTTCTTACTCGGCCTGTGGTCCTCCCTTGCCCTGAGGGAGTTCCTATCCCACCAAGGGACTCTCTACCATGAGTCAGTGCAGACCTACTCCCTTGAGGGAAGTCTTGGCAGGACTTCGACTGGCCTACAGCACTTCTTGGTCAACGTCCCCAGCTCAGTGTTCCCACCAGTGAGCACGGCCCTTATGCCACTTACGTGTCCTCCAGGAGTTAGTTACAATGACATCTCTCTGCCTCTCTCCCCGCTCTTCCTTTTCTATCCACCCACACTTGAGCCTGACAAAACAGTAATTCTCACAGGCCATGGAGTCCACCCTGGCAAGGGTTCTGAGGCCTTTAGGTCTACAGTGGGTCAGTGGCAGCTCTGGGGATGCCAACACCCAGCCTGTAGACACATGTTTTTACAGATTAGAGGATCAGTTAGGGGGCCAGAGGGGACTTTGGGGGACATCGTTGATCCTAGATTTCATTGGTCCTGGCCCTAAGAAGGAAAGAAGTGTCTTCCATGCACTGCACGCCCTGTGGTCGGGCTGCCACTGGCACCAGCACCTCCACAGGGTGCGTGAGCTGTCCCCACATGACCTGGGTGGAGGAGGCTTGTCTCTGCTCCTCCTGGGATCAGGTGGTAACTGAGCTTTGAGGCTGGCATGGCCCAGCATGGCTGCTCCCTGCTCAGCCCAGAGGCCCTGAGGACCCTACATGCATGCTGGGTCCTGGACAGGGGCCTGGGGTGGGCTGTCCCTACAGGAGATGAGCGTGCTGCTGCAGTCCTCACCGGGTACCAGGACAGGCCTCCCAGGGAGGGAGGAGAGGCCCATGCCAGGGAACTCACTGGGATCCTAGGGGCTTAAGGGACCAAGAAGGTATTATGTAAGAAGGGAAGCGGCAAGTCCTTATGGAGCAGGACTTGCTGGGTGGAAGGAACATGGAAGCCCAGTTGTCCCGGAGCCCATGCAGCTGTGCCCAGAACAGAGGAGCAGCTCTGACCACCAGCCCAGGTCTCCAGGAGCCAGGTCGGCATGGAAGGGACCCACCTTCACTCCAGAGTTGGCCCTGCCGACAGCAGGTCTAAGCACGGGGCTGGCCCTGGTTCCGCCGCCCGCACCTCTCAGCCTGATCCCTGCAGAGCCTGGCGGCCTCTCCCCCCGACCCCCACCTCCCTCCGGCATTTCAGGGATAACTCCTTCCAACCCAGCCAGCCCCACCTCTCCCGGAGCCTGCATCTCCTCCCTCCCTCTGTCCTCCACTGGCCCCAGCCTGGCTCTGCTTCCTCCCGGCTGGGGGCTGTGCCTGCTGCCCCCTGCCCTGCCCGTGCCCGTCAGTCCACGCTCCTTACCCTGCACTTGGATTGGATGCAATCCCTCCCCTGGGACTCCTCAGTGCTCCCGGCACTCTCAGCCTCCCCGTCCTGCTCCTGGGCCCTAAGTGGGCTGGCTGTGTGCTCTGCCCATCCCAGGGCCAGGCACCCCCTTTCCTCCCTGTGTCCCCGGGTCTCCTCTTGGCCATCGAGCCCTTTCCTACTTCCAGGCCTTTGCACGTTGTCCCCGTTGTTGGAGACACTGGTGGCTTCCAGAGGGTCCCAGCCCCACCCCTGAGCCTGTCCCTCCTGCCTCCCATGTGAGCTCGTCACTTTGCCTGCTGTGCCCAGTCTCACCTGCCTCAAGGGCAGGGACGGTCTGTCATGGTGGCATCTGAGAACCATGACACCTGGTGTGAAGGAGGTGCCCTCCAGAGCTGGTGACTGAATGGTGGGGGAGCAGGAGCGCCCAGGCATCCCACGGAGCACTTGCCAACCCAGGAGTGGGGCAGGGGGCCCACAGCTCCCAGTGCCCCAGCTCTTGCCCTGTGGCGAGGGGCTATGGACAGCTTTGCGTGGAAACAGCTCCTTGCCCTGCCCTGGCTTCTGCACACAGAAGCTCCTGCAGGCAGAGGCTGTGAGCTGCTGGGTGGCACCAGTGCGGCTTCTGTTGGGACTTGCGAGGGTGGGGCCTGCCCGAGGGGTGAGCCTGAGTCAGGCTTCCTGGGAAGGTTCCTCAGGCAGGAGTCTGGGTTCCCACCTTCCTTGGGAAAAGAAAACTCCAGCTTTGCTCTCAGGATAGCTGAGAGCACCTGACCCCACACCAACCTCCCCAGATCCCTGGAGCCCAGCAGATGGGGCACTGCGGGAGGCTGTGCCAGGGCATCCGAGGGAATCCTGACAGCCTGGCTGCTGGGGGTTCGCTCGGCTCCCCTCAACCCACTCGGCCCTCTGTTGGCCTCCAGGCAGCTCAAGGTGCGATGACGGGGGAGAAGCCGGGGAGGTGACAGGAGCTCCTCCGCGGACCCCCGCTCCCTGCTGCTGGGTGTTTGGGGGCACTGCGTGCCCTGCAGCAGTGCTTCTCCAGCACCGGCCCAGGAGACCAGTGGCAGGTTGGGTGGGGGCCATCAGGGCGTTCGGGGCACTCAGATGGGGCAGCGGCCCCAGAGGCTGAGAGGAAGCGCTGGGCAGGCCGAGGGCACTGCTGGGAGCCTTCTTCTCTCTGAAGCAAGAGTCCAGCGGCAGGAGGCAGCCCTGGGCCCGGGCAGCTGGGGGAACATCCCGCCAAGCTCACTGCCTGGAGGCCTGGCAGGTGCGGAGGGTGGAGGCCGAGGGCCGCAGGGAGGCTAGGCATCAGGCCTGCACATCTGCCCGCTCAGATTCCCACAGCCGTTGAGGGAGGCTCCCAGCCAGTACTATGGCTCCTGGCTCAGGCACCTGGGCCGTGGCAGCTGGCTCTGCCAGGCAGGAGGCCTCTGCCACTCACTGGGCCTGGCAACTTGTGCCCATCACCTGGGGAAGGGAGGTGAGGGATAAAGAAGTCAGGGAAGGGAAAAGACATCTCTTCCTGGCTCCAAAGCTTGAAAGGGCAGAACAGCGGGTTGAGGACTCAAGACCTGGCGAGAGGAGGCCACTGGGCCAGGGAAGGGCCCCTCCCGCCAAGGGAACAGAGAGATCCTGAGAGCACCATGGGTGCCGGACCTGGGGGCTTCCTGAGGAAGGGCCCTGCGTCTGTGAGCATAGCCACACACTGGGCAGGGTGTGGCTCTGGCCTTGCCACCCTGGAATAGTCCTGGGAGGAGACATGGCCTTGAGAGGCCTGTCCAGGGTGACAGAAGAGTCCTGTGCCCCCACCAGAGACAGAGGACTGGGGGTGTGTGGGGCGCCCTGCTGGGCTGAGGCCAAGTGCACAGGATCCGGGCCTCTGGTGGGGCTGCGTACACAAGGGACACTGAGGCTCAGGAGCTCTCCCCAGAGGACCCCAGGCAACCCCCGACTCGAGACTGACTGCACACGTTTCTGCCTTGATGGTCGAGCAGGCCTCAGAGTGAACGCCGGATTCCCAAGTAACAGATCAGAAGCATTTCTCCCATACCTGGGCCTGAGCACCAAGAATGCTACCCTCCGCTCCATAAAGCGCCCCCTGCCCGCCTCTCACCGAGAGGCCTTCCCTTTTCCCAGGCGCAGCTGGTTAGGGATGAGAAACATGTCCTGGACCAGGCACCTCTGAGAATGAGAACACACAGAACTGGCAGCTTTATTCTGGGGGAGCATTGCAGGGGTCCCTGCCTGGAGGGCCAGGATGAGCCCCCGACACCCAGTGAGAATGGATACCCCCAATTCCAGTGCCTGATACTGAGCCCCAAGGTGACTCCCCCCCAACAGTGGACAACGAGGGAACCATTTAAAAGGCCAGTGTTCACCTGGATGGGGCTGAGAAGAGTCCCTGGGGTGGGGACACTGACCAGCAGACTGAGCCCCCAGTGAGAGTCCTGGAGACAGGTCCCTCCTCAGGGTACCTGCTGCAAGGACACCCTGAGCAGGTTTGTGATGGATGGAGGGAGGGAGGGAAGGAGAGATGGGGGAGCTGGGCGGCTGGTGGAGAGGATAGAGTCGGAGGGACGCAAGCCCAAACCCCTGAGCTGTGTCCCTTCTTCCAGGGCCACCGTGGACAGAAGAGGAGGCCAAGGGGTCTGACATGCACGGAGCTCTGTCAGGCCAAGCATGGGGGAGGAGGAGAAATCCCCAGCTCCAGGCCCTCAGCCCCTAGCCTCTGAAATAGTGATAGATGGTGCTGCAGAGAACTGGGGGGCTCTTCCCACTCGTGGCTGGCCAGGGTTCCCAGGACCCCAGCTAAGGGCTGAGGGTCTCCTGCAGGTGTGGGTCTTGGAGCGGGCATCTCTGGGGCACCCACCAGTGATTCCCTGAGGCAGGGGTGGAACTCCCTCACAGGGCCAGAGCCCACGGAGGTGGGATCCTTCATCTCTCCCCAGGGCCAAGGAGGGGCTAGGTGTGGCCTGGGCGGGGGGGGCGTGGCAGTGAGACGGGGACCTGGGGTGGGGTGTGTGGGAGCTGGCAAGGCTGCAGGGGCCGTGCGGAGAACTCAGCAGGGCGCCCGGAGCAGAGCCCACAGCAGGCTGGCTGCCGTGCTGGCCCACAGGGCCCCGGGGCCGCCCCCCAGGCCCGAGGCTGCGCTGCTGTTGCACTGGCTGCCCTGGCAGCAGGACACCGAGAGGGCGCGGCCGTCGGAGGACACGGTGCTGTTGGGGCCCGTCGGGGAGCAGGACTTCATGACCAGGATGCCGCCGGGGCTGGCTGTGGAGAGAGGAGGAGCTCTGTGGGTGCCCGAAGCCTGGGACCCATCGGCATCACAGGCACTGCCTGCACTGGGAGGCCCCTGCCCATGGGGCTTGGGGTGGCGGCTTGGAGGAGCGGGTTTCAGAGAGCCTTCTGCTGTGGGCGAGGTCCTTCCTCTGGCCTAAGGGGACCTGTCTCCCCTCAGACCAGGCTCCTCCATGACATCTGGGGCAACTGGGTGGCTCCTCCCTCCCCAGTCTCTCATTCCAGAATTTCAGGGAGCCAGATCCTGCTCTGGTCCAAGTCGGGAAATGGTAGGGGATGAGGATGGGGGCAGGCTGCTCGGCTGCACGGGAACCTGCGGGGGCCCTGGGGAGCGGGTGACGGGGAGCGGGCTCTTGGCCTCAGGCAGCACTGCTGTCGGTGTGAGACTCCCTGGCTCTGTGGGGGCCACTTAGAGCCCAGCAGCCTTGGGTAAAGGGGCGATGCTCCCCGAACCCGCACTGCTCAGAACATTCTGGAAGCTGTGACCCTGACCCAACAGGCCTCTTGTTGAAAGCTGGGCCAGAAACAGTGGAGTGGGGACAGAGGCTGCTCTCTGGAGAGGCTGGCTGGGTCTGCGTCCCCGCTTCGTCATCTGCCGTGGTTATGGGTTAAAGGAATGAATTCCCGACCAGCGTTCAGAGCTGTGCGGCTGCACGGCCGGTGCCAAATACACAGTAGTCATAGCTGCATGCAGTTGGTAGCAGGGTTTAGCGCCACATTCTGTCCAGCCCTTTCCTGGCCCTGGCAAAGCAGAGTCAGAGCCGCTGCCGGGGCTGGATGAAAGGAAGCTGCTCCTGGCTTGAAGAGAGCATCAGAGCGGCGGGGATTCACGGAGGGACCCCTACCTCTTGACCAGCGTTCAGTTCTTTAATTAAGTCCCATGGTCACTGAACCTACACTCCCTTCTCAAGTGAGGAGCTTCGTCTTTATGGGTAAAATGGGGTAGAGGCAGCGTCAGCTGGCCCCATCTCTGAGTAATCGCTGGGGAGACCTGGGGTGGGCCGAGCCACCAGTCACTGACCAGATGGTTTGGAGAAAGAAGGCCCCCGGCTCCAGGTAGAGTGAAGCCACATCAGAGCATGGGCCCTGGGCTCCCACTTCCTCATATACGAAATGGGGACATTCAGCTGGGCTGCTGGGGAGCGACTCAGAAGTCAGACCCAACCACTCGGGGCCTGGGCTCTGCAGGGTTGGTAGTGGCATCCGGTGGTGTCGCACCCAGGGGCCCTTCCCCCTTTGCCCCGGGACCCTCAGGGGGCCAGGCAGTCCCGCTCCTCCGCCCATGGAGTGACTCCAGCAGGGAGTCACCGGAGTCACTGGCTGAAGTCACTGTGCTGGGTGCAGGGGCACCTGGTAGGGTCCTCTGCCCACCCCTGCCTGGACACGCATCTGCCAGAGGCTTTCAGACCCTGATACATGCTCAGCACGTCTTCTGTCCATGCTGTTCTCCCGGCTACCCACCCCATATGTCAGTTCTGCCAGGGATGCCAGGGTTGTCAGGGATGGCAGAACTGACATATGGGGTGGGTAGCCGGGAGGATAGCATGTTACTCCATGTCAGGCTTGGCTGTGACTCCTGAGGGCCCTGGAGGACGGGCCTTGGGGATCTCTGTCAGGAAGTGCTGCCCAGCCAGCCAGCCAGACGGACAGACAGAAGCAGGCACAATGAGGGCCAGCTGGAGGAGGGGCGGGGAGGGGCGGGGACGTGCCCTGGGGAGTACGGGAGGAGCACGGCGTGGGGGGGGGCGCCCTGCCTCCATGTAAGCCCTGAGTCTTCCAGCAAGGGGCGCCCCAGGGAGAAGAGTACCCGACCCCTCTCCTGCTGCCTGGTGGGTTGTTGTTTTCTGACCACCCCCTTCGCAGCCGGCCCTCCATGGGGCAAGGCTCCAGCCTTCCTGCTCCTGCCTGGTGCCCACTGCAGTGTGGGGCCCCCATGAGGCGCTTGGTGGGCAGCTGTCGCGGGTGGAGGTGAGAGAAGCTTCTCACCATGCCACTCCCTGTGCCAGGTGTGGCCAGAGTGGGGTGGAGGTGTCCCCGAGCCTTTGAGAACAACAGTGTCTCTGGGCCAGGCCGTGCACCTTGGCACCCCGGGCAGGACGCTGTGTCTCCCCGTAAAATGGGTGACTCCAAGTGCAACATGGAGGGGACTTGGTTGTGACTGGGATCTCTAGGAAACTGGCCCAGAGGATGGGTCCCCAGTGCCACACAGGGAGACTGCCTAACAGCCCTGCACAGCACAGAACAGGGAGCCTGGGGGAGCGGCACAAGAACCACACAGCTGGTATTTATGGGCTAGAGACCCCACAGACATGATCCAAATGGCTACAGAGACCGCCAGCAGGGAGATTCCTCATCCCCTTTCCAGACATGGACTCCGAGGCTCAGGGATGATGCCTCCAGGATCTCCCCGGTCACATGTGGCCGTCCTGGGTCTGAGCCCATCGGTCTGCCCCTCCACCATCTCCCTGGCCTCTATCCTTCTCAGGGGAAGGACCTATCAGTTCAGGGTGCCCCCGCTGGCCCCACTGCCCTCCCCAGCTTCACAGTCTCAGGGTCTCCTCACCTCTCACCCTCCCCCTGTCCTCAGGATTCAGATATGACCCCCGGGTCCTCCAGCCTGTGAATGCTGACCTGCCTGTCACTGCCACTGCCCTACATGTGAGCTCTGGGACCCCGCTCAGCCTGCAGCTCGGAAGAATCAGACTCAAAGAAGGGTCCACAGGAGGCCAGAGGAAATAAAGGGTGTGTTGTCAGGAGGGCAAGCTCCAGGCTCAGCTAGAGGTACCCAGGGCAGGGGCTGGCTAAGAGGCCCAGGGGCACCTCCCAGGAGCAGTGCATCCTCCAGGCTTCGGCATACACACCACCGGCTCTCTCCTGCCCTGGTGTTTTAAATGGGCACCCTCTGCTTTAACCTGTAAAGCCCCTTCTTGGCCCTGCTCTGACAATACTGCTGGGGAGCCGCAGGGCTTCCTCTAACACCCTCGAAAAGGCACAGTGATGAATGTAGGTGCATTAGCTGTGGCCACTGACAGCCTGCAGGGTGTGGATGCTGCAGGATCCTTTTGGGAGGGCAGTGGTGTCCCAGGGGCTGGACCAGGGCAGGGCAGGGGCACCCAGGTGGGGAGGTGCCTGGCGGGGCAGGGCTAGTGGGTGGGCCCGGCCCGGGTACTCACTGACCCTTGTGACCACACAGTACTTGTCAGTCGGGGCAAGTACTCTCAGTGCTCGTGGCCGCAGCACACGTGGCAGTGCGGGGCCTGGGCTGGGGGAGGAAGCACAGGCCCGTCAGTCTGCACCTGGGGCTGGGGCCAAGCACCAGGCTCCTGGCCCACCCAGCTTTGCCCCCTGAGCCTCCTCCTCCGCCCTCCCTCCAGGGGAGCCTCTGATCCCCTGGGATGGGCTAAAGGGCTAGGATTTCGTGGTGGTGACCATTCTCTCTGTCCTTTCTTGTCCTGCTGTGTGAATGTCAGGCTGTCAGCATGAGGGAGGGGTGTGTGGGGGGCAGGTGTAGGCTGCCCCAGGTCTCATGAAGGGTCTTCCCAGCCCCTTTTCTTCCTACGGCTTCCCTAGCACCTATAAACTCATGCACACATCTGCCTCCCTTCCCTCGGAAGCTCTCACTGGGAAGAGGACTGGGATGCTGCAGTATATAGTGGAACCACATCAGCTAAACCAGGAGACAAGATGGAGGGATGAAGGAGTGGGTGGATGGGGAGAAGTATGGATAGATAGATGAGTGGATAGAAGAGTAGATGGGTGGGGGAATTGTGGATGGGGGGATGGAAGGGTGGATGCGTGTAAACATAGGTGTAGTGGATGGATTAATGGATGGATGGATGAATAAATGAATGAATGGGTAGATGGATGGGTGGATGAGTGGATGGAAGGGTGGATAGATAAGTGGGTAGGCAGATGGGTAGATGGATGGGTGGATGAAAGAATGAATGAAGAGATGGATGAGTGGATGGAAGGGTGGAGAGATGAGTGAATGGGTAAGTGGATGGGTGGATGGATGGGTGGATGAGTGGATGGAAGGGTGGATAGATGAGTTAAATGGGTAGGTGGATGGGTGGATGGATGGGTGGGTGGATGGATGGAAGGGTGGATAGATGAGTGAATGGGTAGGTGGATGGGTGGATGGATGGGTGGATGAGTGGATGGAAGGGAGGATAGATGAGTTAAATGGGTAGGTGGATGGGTGGATGAGTGGATGGAAGGGTGGATAGATGAGTTAAATGGGTAAGTGGATGAGTGGATGGAAGGGTGGATAGATGAGTGAATGGGTAAGTGGATGGGTGGATGGATGGATGGGTGGGTGGGTGGGTGGAAGGGTGGAGAGATGAGTGAATGGGAAGGTGGATGGGTGGATGGATGGGTGGGTGGGTGGATGGAAGGGAGGATAGATGAGTTAAATGGGTAGGTGGATGGATGGATGGATGGGTGGGTGGGTGGAAGGGTGGAGAGATGAGTGAATGGGTAGGTGGTGGGTGGATGGATGGGTGGGTGGGTGGAAGGGTGAATGGGTGGGTAGAAGGGTGAATGAGAGAGTGAGATGGATTGGTGGGTGAGTGGATGGAAGAGTGGATGGATGGATAGATGGAAGCCTGGATGGGTGGGTGGACACCCATGGGTCAGTGGGTGAATGGATGGATGGCTGGATGGGTGGGTGAGTGGGTGGATGGATGGATGAAAGGATGGAAGGAAGGATGGAAAGATGGATGGATGGATGGAAGGAAGGGTGGATAGATGTGGATAGATGGATGGAGTAGGTGAGTGGATAGGTGAGTGGGTGGATGGATGGATGGTTGGGTAGGTGGGTGGATGGATGGATGGAAGGCTGGATGGGTGGGTGGATGGGTCAGTGGGTGAATGGATGGATGGCTGGATGGATGGATGGCTGGATGGGTGGGTAGGTGGATTTAAGGGGGGATGGATGGATGAAAGGATGGGAGGAAGGATGGAAGGAAGGATGGATGGATGGAAGGGTGGATGCATGGACGGAGTAGGTGAGTGGGTAGTGAATGGGTGGATGGATGGATGGTTGGATGGATTGATGAATGGATTGATGGATGGATGGATGGATGTTTGGGTGGGTGGATGGATGGGTGAATGGGTGGATGGAAGGAGGCATGGGTAGAGTGGCAAATGGTTAACAGAAGAAGGGATGAGCCAGCATGATGCATACAAGGAGGGTAACTTCAGAGATGACCTGTGTTCTACTTCTTACTGTCCCTATCTTCTGTCTAAATCAGTGTCCCCACTTACCAGATGGGAGTCATAACAGCCCATGCTATGGCCTTTTTGGAGGATAAAATGCTGAAATGCACAAAACATTGCCCCCTGCCCCACCCTTCTTTACTGGGGTGAAGGACTGCAGGAAGCTCCAGGCAGAGAAGCCAGAGGCAGCTGGGTTGCCTTACCCAGGGCAGGTGTGGCTCTGAGGACTTCACATACAGTAGGTGCATGAGGGCTGTTGAGAGGGCTATCTGCCCGAAGCCTGCTGATGATGCCCACACTCAGCCATGTGGGGGTCTGCAGCCAGGCCCTGGGCCAGGCTGCAAGTGGGAGGAACATGGGTGGGCTGTGTTCCTGGCTGGCATCTGTGTGCTATGTGGTTGCCCCCAGCTTCCAACAATATTGAGGACTGGGTCCATGGGCTCCATGGGCAGGGCTAACAGATGTACCATCACGTCACATGGCCCTCAGTGGAAAAAGGGCAAGGTACAACGGATGCCCTGGGGAGACACCTGGCCAGGAGGGAACACAGTTTTGATAGAGGGCAGGGAGATCTGGGAAGGCTTCCTGGAGTGGGTGGCCCCATAGGTACATGGATGGATGGATTTCTATTTGTATTCTGAGGAGACATTTGAGAAGAAGGTGCAGCAGGAAAGAGGGAAAGCCAGATTGTTCAGGGTGTGAGGCCCCAGGGGCTGCGACAGGGGGTGACAGTGGGTGGAGAAGTGAGAATCACCACATCCTGGTATGGAGGCTGTGCTGCCCGGAAAGGCATATTTGAGCCTTTTGTGCTAGGACTTAGGGGTGGAGGCAGGGAGAAAGGTGCCCTGTAGGGAGTGTCCTGTAGCTGAGTCCTGTAGGGAGTGTCCTGTAGGGGTGTCCTGTAGGGAGTGTCCTGTAGGGCTGTCCTATAGGGAGTATCCTGTGGGTGAGTCCTGTAGGGAGTGTCCTGTAGGGGTGTCCTGTAAGGGTGTCCTGTAGGTGAGTCCTGTAGGGAGTGTCCTGCAGGGGTGTCCCGTAGGGGTGTTCTGTAGGGAATGTCATATAGATGTGTCCTTTAGGGGTTGTCCTGTAGATGTGTCCTTTAGCGGGTGTTCTGTAAGAATGTCTTTTAGGGATGTTCTGTAGGGGTGTCTTTTAGGGGTGTTCTATATGGGTTTTCTGTAGGGGGTGCCCTGAAGAGATGTTCTGTAGGGGTTGTCCTATAGAGGTGTCCTTTAGGGGGTGTTCGTAGGGGTGTCTTTTAGGGGGGTGTTCTATAGGGGTGTCTTTTAAGGTTGTTCTGTAGGAGTGTCCTTTAGGGGTGTCTGTAGGGGTGTCTTTTAGGGGTGTTCTGTAGGGGTGTCTTTTAGGGGTATTCTGTAGGGGTGTCTTTTAGGGGTGTTCTGTATGGGTTTTCTGTGGGGAGTACCCTGTAGGCTTCCTGTAGGGGATCCTGATGGGGACAACCTGTAGCAGTTCCCTGGGCAAAGCACACCTGCTCTGACCTCAGAGCGGCTGCCCGCTGAGTGGGGTGATGGCATCTTCCACACACACAGCTGATATCCGTGTGCTCGGGGTCTGACCCTGACCACTCTTGCTCCCGCTGCCGGCAGCTGGGTTCCTGGTGCCGGTGGGGCTGGGAAAGACTCCTGGGTTCCTCTGAACAAGGACTTTACATGACCGCCACTTCCCCACAGGGACCTTGACAGTCCCCACCCTCAGGCTGTGATGGGAAGGACGAGGTCTCCTCATTCAGTCCTGGGAGCAGTGACCAGCTCCCAGCAGGTGCTGTCTGAGCAACATCATCATACGGGCCAAGCTCCCCGGAAAGCTGAGCCCCTGAGAACACAGGTGTCCCAGGCCAGTGTCCCCATGCCCTGACTCAGCACTCCCAGCCCCTTCTCTCCTTGGCTGTGCCCTGACATACAGGCTGACGGTATCTGAGGAGGGCACTCAAGCTTGGGCAGCCAGACCTTGACTTCTGCCCTTTCCTGATGCCCCGCCATCTGTCTTTCCAGCCTTCCCACTGCGGGTCCCTCCTCAAGCGGGGGCTGCTCCCCAAGGTGCCCCCTCTTCCTTCCACCCTCCCCCCGTGCTCAGGGGAAGCTGATGGGGCTAATTATCCCTAGATGATAATTATTCAGCTGATAATCACATGCTCTGTCACATCCCACCCACACCCAAACTCCTCCTGGCCCCATTTCAGGCCCTAAAGCCAGATCATCAAGGTCAGGGTAGAGCGGGGCTAGAAGCGAGGCGAAGAACTAGCCCTGATTTTCTTAGGACTTGTCTTTTTGAGTACTGAGAATCCAACATCCCAAGAATTCCCTTCTGCCCTGGGAAAAGGGGGCAGTCAGTCACCTGGTTGGAACCCAGGACCAGCACCAGGACTGTCCCCACAGAAAGACACCAGAAGCTGTGCCCATAAGCAGAGGCCTCCGAGCCTGGCAGGGAGGCGCCATGAAGGGTTTCCCCCAACCCCCTGCAGCCCCCAGTCCAGGCTGGTGATCCTGGGTAGAGCCTGCCTGCCAGCGCCCAGCCCCTGAGTGCCTAGCCCAGGAGTCACCTCTCCCCGTCCCTCCCATGCTGTGGCCAGTGTCTTACCCAGAGCAGCACACAGGGCAGCCAGAAACAGCAGCACCAGGAGGAGCCTCATCTCAGGGTTTCGCCAGGGACTAGGAGCCACTGTGCGAGGGCGCCTTTATATGGAGGCCAAGGGCTGGGCCAGACCTGGTAATTTAGCTGGAAGATGCACTGTGCCCCGGAGCCTCCCTCTGCCCCACCTCCAGGACTCTCAGAAGGTACCTGTGCTCCCCTCTCTGCTGTCCCTGGGTCCTGAGCCTCTGGCCCCTACTCCCTGCAGCTCGGGTCTTGTCCTGGGAGTTCTCAGAGGGCCACGGCTGTGCCTCTGCAGCCTGGGGGGACAGGCCGGGCGCTTCTGACTATGTGCACCCCCTCCCCACAGCCTGAGGGACAGGCAGGGCACTTCTGACTATGTACAGCCCCCTCCCCACAGCCTGGGGGAACAGGCAGGGGGCTTCTGAGTATGTGCACCTCCCTCCCCCAAGCCTGGGGGGCTGTGTAGAGGGCTTGAGTATGTGCAGCCCCCTCCCCACAGTCTGAGGGGCTGCCCAGAGCACTTCTGAGTGTGTGCACCCCCTTCTGAGTGTGTGTACACCCTTCTGAGTGTGTGTACCCCCTTTTGTGTGTGTGCACCACCTTCGGAGAGTGTGCACCCCCTTCTGAGTGTGTGCACCGCCTTCTGAGTGTGTGCACCCCCTTCTGAGTGCGTGCACCCCCTCCCCGCTGTGCTTGCCCTTGCACCAGGATCGGCAGGGCCACCAAACCTATTCTGATGGGAAAACTGAGGCACTGGAGGCTGAAAGCTGGCTTTGGGTCAGTGCTGCTTCATCTTTAGTGTGCATACGAGTCACCGAGGATCCGGCTGAAATGCTGGCTGTGGAGGCCTGGGCGGGGCCTGGAACCATGCAT
Source organism: Cheracebus regulus (assembly GCA_963574635.1). Lineage (NCBI taxonomy): Eukaryota > Metazoa > Chordata > Mammalia > Primates > Pitheciidae > Cheracebus > Cheracebus regulus. Next base: position 17,792 of record CAUYQU010082317.1, on the reverse strand, counting down.
TCCTGGCAAGCTCCTGGGGGTAGGCTTAGCTTGGGCCAGTGGCAGAGCAAGGGTGTGCAGGGCAGCCCAGCCACGTCTGAGTCACTGCCCATCCGATCCCAGGCCAGGCCTGGGGGACTGTGGGGTGACAGGGATGTCCTGGGGGGCAGGACGTGGCCTGTTTGCAGTGGGGCTGTCTCCATTGCTCTCCTCGGGGTGTTGCAGGGATTCTGGTGGCTGACGGGCAGCAGCTCACATTTCCTGGGAGTCTTCTCCAAGCCCCGACCGTTCCCTGCCTCAGGATGGCTTCCCTTCTGGTCTCCTTCCACCTCTCCTTCCTCACCCTGTCTGTCCACCCCACGGGGACTGGCTGCAGTCCTCCACCCTTGCATGGCCACTTACACTCGCCTTCAGGCCTTTCCCAGGCCTGACACGTGTCTCCCCCGCCGCCCGCTCAGCAAGATCACCCTTGTCTGGAGCGCTCTTGGACCCCCTGTCTGGGCCTGTGCACTAGAGGTGCCCTCGAGGGCCAGAGTCCCGTTCCAGACCTCTCCACAGACCTGGGAGCCCAAGAGGCCTCTTCTCCATCCACCCTCGGAAGGCGGGCCAAGCTGCTGGGTACCATCCCAAAGCTGGAAGGTGGGGCTGGACCCATGGGGGTCCAGCAGGATTTGGGGGGCAGGCAGGCTGCAGGGCTGGGACTGGCTCTCTGTGCAGGATCTGGGGGGCAGGCAGCCTCCAGGCCTGGGACTGGCTCTCCATGCAACCATCTCCCAGCTCAAAGAGTAAGGAGTCTGGAATTGGAATGAACACCAGACGTTCCCTGTGGCATGGATGGCGTACTTGTCAACAACATTTTATTTTAACTGTTTTTAGCTTCTTTGGAAATGTTTGTGTTTGGGGACACATGGCATGTGGGCCCCCATTGCCTTGGCCTCCAGTGGAAAGGAAGGGCCCACTCCGTTCAGCTCCTCTTGCTCCATTCACTCTGGGTCACCTCTGGGCTTCACAGCTTCCCGGCCATGGGTCACAGCAGCGAGACAGCTGCAAAGGTGCCTGGGACAGCTGGACTCTGGGGCAGGTGCCTTCGCAGACACAACCTCAGTCCTCAGCCCCGGCCTTGGTGGAGTTGAAGGTCAGGACTGGTGTGAGGAACTGAGACCCGCACTGTGATGGGATGGCTGGGCGTTGCAGGCCCTGGCACGGCCTCCGAGGGAAGGGGGAGGGGCTCCATGCACCGCTGCCAGGAGGTCCCGGGTGGGTACCTGGAGGCAGGGAGCATTCCTTCAGCTTCCCAGCAGGGCCCTGCCCCAGAGAAAAAGCCATGGTGAGCTGCCAATGCCACTGTGGATGGCGTGGACTGTGACGTGCCCTTTCCAGTGCCACAGGGCTCTGATCTGTGAGAGGGAAGAAGGGCAGGGTGGCAGAAGCAGAGGGGGGCTGGGAAGAGAGCCCTACTCCTGCCCTGGGGAGTAACCAGTCCACTTAAGGGTGGGCCCCTTCTCGCTGCAGGGGCAGGACAGGGGCTGGGCAAATGGGTGCATGTGAGTGTGACTGTGACTGTGTGTGAGACTGTGACAGTGTGTGACTGTGAAACTGAGAGTGTGTGACTGTGTGTGAGACTGAGTGTGAGTGTGACTGTGTGTGAGACTGTGACAGTGTGTGTGACTATGTGTGTGTGACTGTGTGTGTGACTATGTGTGAGACTGTGTGACTGTGTGTGACTATGAGTGAGTCTGTGACTGTGTGACTGTGGCAGTGAGTGTGACTGTGTGTGACTGTGTGTGGCTGTGACAATGAGTGTGACTGTGTGTGACTGTGTTTGTGACTGTGTGAGACTGACAGTGTGTGTGACTGTGTGAGACTGTGAGTGTGTGTGAGACTGTGAATGACAGTGTGTGTGACTGCGTGTGACTGTGACAGTGTGTGTGAGAGAATATATGTGAGTGTGACTGTTAGTATAGTGTGAATGAGTGTATGAGTGTGCATGCATGTGTATGTGTGTATGTATGTGTGAGACTGATTGTGTGAATGTAAGACTGTGTATCACCGTGTGATACTGTGTGTTAGTGCATATGTGTGTGAATCTATGTGTATGTAAATGAGTGTATGAAGGTAAGTGTGAGTGTGTGAATGTTAGTATAGTGTGAGTGTGAGCATGCAGGTGTGAGTGCATGTGAATGTGTGTGAAAGTGAGCGTGTGTGTATGTGTGTGAGAGAGTGTGAGTATGAGTCTGTGTGTGTGGTGGGACCCACATGAACAGAAATAGTCACAGCCAGATGATGCCAATGGGGTCACAGTTTGCTTCCTGGGGAAGGCCCAGGTGGACTGGGCTGCACTTTCGAGGACAAGCGTGGAGGGGTGGGACCTTGAGAGTAGAGGGCTGGCGTGTGTAGATGGCACACCAGGGCGCAGTGAATCCCAGAAGCTCAGTCCGGGCGTCCTGGATTTTACCCCGTGCGCACCACAGCTCTCCAGCTGTCTGCATTCTTGGGGGCCTGTGAAAGCTGTTTTTCCTTCCGCAGAAGGATCTGAGAAATGCTGAACTTAATGGTTTCTCAAGGGTCTTTTAGGAGCAAAGATGCTGCAGCCCCCACAGGGTGGGCTGTGGGAGAGGGGCTGTCCTTCTGGGCTCTCAGGGGAGGCTCTGAGGGAAGAGCTGAGGGCAGGGGCTGCCCTGGGCTGGGCTGGAGGTGGGCGTTGGCATGCAGCCTGGCCCCCCACTGCCAGCTGCCCTGGTTTCCTCTGCCTCGGGGAGGGCTTGGGTCACTCCTCTTTAAGCTAATCAAGCTTTTCACAAGCTGAGTCCGAGTCTTTTACAAGCTTAGTGTTCTCCAAATACAGCCCAGACTTTCTCTCAAGGCCATAATTAGTGGGGCCTCCCCAGCCTGGCATTAGATTCCACTCCCTAGGGTGGCTGAGAGGGGGTGCAGGGATGAGCCGGGCAGGTGAAGAAACCAGGGCACAGGTGAGGTCCTGCGGGAGCGACATCCAGCAAGGGCCCTGCCAGCCCAGAGGAGCTCGAGCCCACCCCAGGAAGGGACCTGGGACCCGGTTAGGAGACCCGGCCCTGAGTGAACCCGTGGGTCAGTCCTCCTCCCTCCCTCTGAAAGCCCTTCCCTCCCTCCAGCCCTCCCCATTTTCCTCCCTTCACCCATCCAGCCACCCCCTTCTCTCCCTCTTTCCCACCCTCCAGCTTTCTCTATACTCCTCCCTCCTTCCCTTCCTCCACCCCTCCCTGTCTTCCTCCCCCTTTCTTTCCCTCCCTCTTTCCCTCCCTCTTTCTTTCCCTCCCTTTTCCCCTCCTTCCATCCTTCCCTTTCTCTCAGCCTTGTCTCTCTAGCCAGTGCTGGGGGCAGGGGCTGGAGGGGCATTAGACCCAGGCCCTAGAATTGCAGTGGGCGCATGCCGGGCATACTGAGTCTCTAGAGATTCTCAGGACCTTGTTCTCTGCGTGCCCAGCTGGGTAGCTGGAAATCTGCATTCACCTCACTGCAGTCTTTAGCCAATGGGCAGAGGGTGTCCCTGTGCTGGCCTCACAGTGAGGAAGCACTTCTCAGGTCACAGCTCAAGGCCCACTTGGGCCACTGCTCCTCCACCTGATGCCTGCTGAGCCCCACAATGCCCCCTTGAGACTGCCCAGGGCCCCTCACACCCACTGGGGCCCCCAGCCCTACAAAGAGGAGGATCCTGGGAGTGTAGCCAGTGCCACCTCTCTGCCCAATTCACACAGGGGAAACTGAGTCTGAGTGAGGGTGGAGGAGTCAGGATTTCAACCAAGACCCCTCGGCTGGCAGCCAGTGCAGGAAAGGAGCTGTGCTGGGGACTCAGATGCTGGCGTGGGGCTCCCATACCCATGTGCCAGTGACGGCCCCTGTGCCAGGGGAACACAGGGTCACTCAAAAGTTCATAGCCTGGGCTTGAACCAGAGAGAGGACACAAGGAATCCCAGTTCCTTCCTCAGGGAGAGACGGGGGCATCTCAAAAGGTATCAGCCACCAGCCAGGGTTCGGGTCTCAGCCCACTCATGCCCATGCTGTGGGGTACTGGGCAGCCCCCTAGTCTCTCCGAGCCTGCATTTGTCTGAAGGAAAAGACTGAAGGTGATGCAGACAAGCACAGGAAGCTGCTCTGGGGTGGGCTTAGCAGCAGATCGGGGGACAAAAACCCAGCCAGAAACCAGGAGTGCCCACCCAGCACCCGCCTCTTGACTCCCAACATCCTCCTCCACTCACAGGAATGAGGGCTCCCTGGAGAAAGGGCTGATTCTAGGTGTGGGGCATAGAAAAGTTCCTCTTTAAAGTTTCTTTTCTTGTTAAAGAATAAGTGTGCTAATAACTTTGTTAAGCCCTACCCTGTGCAGCTGTTAGACATGCCATGCTTATGGGCATGTAGTACATTCTACGTCCTTGTACTTTAACTAAGATATCTGTGCCAGACATGCTCACAGGCGTGTCTGAGCTGTCCACTGCTTTTACCTGTTTAAAAAAATTTTAAGTTGTTAGCCAATCGGGTTTTAGTTTAGATTGTGAGGTCTGGCTCCAGCCAACGGAGATCAGACAGACCAGTAAGGATGACCCCAAATGCATAAGGGACAAATTTGTGTGTTTTCCTTTGTTCTTTATACTCTTGTGGCACAATGGCTAGCGAGAGTACCCTTCCTGCAGTCCACGAAGTAAAACTTGTGTTGCTGAAAGAACCTTTGTCTCAGTGCTGATTTTTCTTTGCAGCACCGAGCGTCTGTTTCCAACAGAGGGGTAGGGGAGCACCAAGATGAGCCTGAAATACCTTTAAAAACAAAGCAAAACAAAATCCAGACTTCTTTATGCAGATATATGTCATGAAATTCACCCATTTAAAGTGAACCGTTCAGTGGTTTTTAGTACTGTGTATTCACAGAGTTGTGCAACCATCACCACAACCTAATTTTGGAAAGTCTCCATTACTCCGAAAGGGAACCTGTGTCCTTCCGCAGTCAGTGCCCACGCCCCTGCTCCACTTTCTCCGTGTGAACGCATCTGTTCTACACTTTGCATGTGAAGGGGTCATACGCTGTGTGGGCTCTGGTGTGCCTCTCGCCCTGGGCACCAGGCTCTCAAGGCTCGCAGCGTTGTGACCTATGTCAGTGCTTGATTCCATGGAACGTACTCCGTGTGGACAGAGAACATCTGTCTATCGGTTCATCTGCTGAAGGACATCTGGGTTGTGAAGGACCATGTGGGGCCAGAAAAGAAGAAAATCCTAACAAATAAGACCCCTAATGGTGGGATTGTGAAAGGAATAGATGAGGCAACTGAAAACCCTTCCAATGGCCAGAGATGGAACAATTTGAACAGCAAAATACACAACAGTATTGGATTTTAACCCTGTGCATCAAATAAATGTGTATGAGCCCATAACAATATCAATGAATGATTGAAGAGAGAAAGATATAGGAGAGAAAGGCCCACCTTCTGCTTAAGAATTCCAAATAATTTACATAGATACTTTGCTTGAGAAGGTGGAGCTCTAATTGCCACTCCTCAGATGTGGCTGCACTTAGTGACTTCCTTTCAATCGGGACAGCATGGAAATGGGTGGGGGAATGTGCTAGTCTGTTTTCACCCGGCTAAAAAGACATACCAGAGACTGGGCAATTTACAAAAGAGAGACGTTTAATGGACTTACAGTTCCACGTGGCTGGGGAAGCCTCACAATCATGGTGGAAGGCAAGGAGGAGCAAGTCAGGTCTTACACGGATGGCAGCAGGCAGAGAGAGAGGCTTTGTGCAGGGAAACTCCCAATTTTAAAGCCATCAGATCTCATGAGACTTTTTCACTATCATGACAGCAGCATGGGAGAGACCTGCCTCCATGATTCAATTACTTCCCACAATATGTGGGAATTCAAGATGAGATTTGTGTGGGAACAACCAAACCATATCAGGGAAGAAACATTACCGGGAGAGGAGCCTGGCATTTACGACACCATCAAAGCGGGCGAGGTCAGCATCAGCAGTGGTGAATCCCAGAGTCAGTGCATGCCCTTGCCGTGGCATGACGGAAACAGTACTTCATTTCTGCTTCAGTCTTCTCAAAACTATCATCCCAGTCTAACCATGAGGAAAACACCAGGCAAACTGAGACACACTCCACAAAATATTCAACCCATACTCCTAAACTGTCAAGGTCACCAAAAACAAGGGAAACCTGAGAAACTGTCACAGCCCAGAGGAGCTGAGGGAAACCTGGTGAGGATGTGCCATGCAGGCTCCTGGATGGTGCAATGGAGGAGAAAAAGGCATTAGGGGAGAACGAAGCCAATCTGAATAAAGTGTGGATTCAGCTCATAACAATGTGTCAGTATTGGTTCATTAATTGTGACAAATGGACCACAGGAATATAAGATGTTTAAATTGGGATTTCAGCTGGGTGAGATGGCTCACACCCATATTCCCAGCATTTTGGGAGGCCAAGGTGGGAAGACTGAGCCCAGGAGTTTGAGACCAGCCTGGGCAACAGAGTGAGATCCCATCTCTACAAAAAATAACAAATTAGCCAGGCATGGGGGTGCATACCCGTAGTCCCAGCCACTTGGCAAGCTGAGGTGGGAGGATCACTTGAGCCCAGGACATTGAGGCTGCAGTGAACTGTGATTGCACCACTGCACTTCAGCCTAGGCAACAGAGCGAGACCTTGTCTCAAAAAAGAAGAAGAAGGAGGAAGAGGCAGAGGAGAAGAATAAATAGGGATATCTGGGAGTGGGGAAGATAGGAACTGTCTGTACTATCTTTGTCAACTTTTCTGTAAATCTAAAACAATTATAAAAGTAACAAGTTTCTATCAAGAATGTGGCAATGCCTTTAGAAGTGAGGGGCTCCATGGTGGGGTTCGTGTACCTGGCAGAGCTATTCAGGCAATCGCCACACTTTCTTGGCCATATGGGCTGGTCTTGCTTAGAGAAGCTGCTGTCCTGGTTCCTAGAAGACCACATCTTGAGGCTGGTTTTGCCATGCAGACAGTAACATTCTGTCTTTGGTAGCCTGAAGAAGACCTGGGAATGGCTTGTCTCAGGAGATAAAATGCCAAGATAATGAAGCTAAGGTCACAGTTCATGCCCTTCAATTATCATTCCACAGTAGATGTTCTCACCCTGCTCACACCCTGACCCCTGACCCTGGACACACACTTAGCCCTGACCCTGGACACACACCCCTGATCCTGGACACACACTTACCCCTGATCTTGGACACACACTTACCCCTGATCCTGGACACACACTTATCCCTGACCCTGGACACACACTGACCCCTGACCCTGGACACACACTTAGCCCTGACTCTGGACACACACTTGGCTCTGACCTTGGACACACACTTAGCTCTGACCCTGGACACACACTTAGCTCTGACCCTGGCTACACAGGAGCCCTGATCATGCTTCCACTCTGTGTTTTGACTCTGGACACACATGAGCCCTGATCCTAGACACATACTGAGCTCCGATCCTGGTCACACACTGAGCCTTGATTCTGATCACATACTGGGACCTGTTCCCACACTGAGGGTCATGGTCTCATGCTATGTGTAACTCTGGCCACACACTGATCTCTGACTGTGGTCACAGGCTGAGTCCTGAGCATACACTATGACCTGACTCTGGAAATACATTAAAGCTAATCCTGCTGTAAAAATTAAGTAATTCAAAATCAAAGCTGCTGGAACTTTAAATTATTTTGAGATTTACAGGAATGTGATTATAGGACCCGAATCCTGTAAATAGGCAGCTGTAACCTTTGTTTCTCTCATTTACAGTGTGCTGTAAAAGACCACAGGGTGCCAGGGAAGACCACGTGCCTCTTCACTGTGGATCTTCATTATAGACTGACCCCCCTTTTACTTCTCCTAGACAAAGACTTCACGACTATCACACTGTCTACAATGGAATGTTAAATAGACTTTTAAATGGGAAAAGGAAAACAAGTTGTAATACATTGCTGTAACTCATAAACTGGCCTTGTATGAAAAAAAAACTGGAAGGCTGTTAAATGTCTTTAACTGTATATAAAAGCAAGACCTTAACTTTTCAGCTTCAGAGCACTGACCTCATTCTTCTGGGGTCTGTGTTACCTGGATGGTCATTCTCAGCTTAGCACATGAATAAACTCTTTTAGACTGGATTCTGACCCTTTCCATTATTTCGGTTGCCACTGCCCACATGCTGAGCCCTGGCCCTGGTGATAGCGATTGGAGGATGTATTAGGATCTAGGAACAGAGTCTGGGGGAAGCAAAGGAAGGCCAGTGTGCTCAGAGACACAGAGTACGTGGCAAAGGCGTCAAAGAGCAGCTGGGGGCTCCGGCTGGTGGGCTCTTCAAGAATCACGAGCCAGGGAGCAACCAGGAGAAGGCTGGGCATTGAAAGCTGCACCAGCACCTGCTCTTGGCCAGCCCTGCTTCTTCCCCGCTTTCCTTCTCACCCAGAACCTTGTCTCCGCAGCCCCTTCCTCCCTGCTGCCCCTGCCCTCCTGCAGCAGGGAGGACACCAGCATGTGGTAACCCATTTTGAAGGATCCCAGCCTGTGGGCTCTGGCTCACTGAGTGTGGCACACATCTACACCACGAATGCTTGCCCAGGCGCGTCCAAGCCGGCCCCTCTCTGAGCTGTGCAGGCTCCTTTGGGAGCAGAGACTGGGGCAGGGAGGTGGAGGACACAGATGATTCACTCTAGGTTCCAGGCAGGTGGGGTGCATGTTTCCAGCTGATCCGGTCAGCCGGGAGCCGGGATGCAGGGATGCCTATGTTCCCAGGTATGGGGCGTGGCTGGTATTTTCCAGGAGCAAGGAGGTGGCAAACTGGATAAACAAGGGTGTCTAGACTTCCCTCTCAGCTCCCAGCAGGCTTGAGGGCACCGCTGGGACAGCTCAGCGTGCCTTCCTGCAGACTGGGGCTGAGCCATGGCCTGCTCCTGCAGGACCTAGGACTGGGGGCGCTGGAGGTGGGCCAGGAAGGGCCATGAGGAGCTCATGAGCCAGGGCAGGAACATCTGCATGGGCTTCCGTCTCGGAGCAGACTGCCTTGAAATTCTCTGACAGCAACGTGGGACAGAAAGTCCAGCAACCCCGGGCAGAGCCTGGCCGTGAGTTAGATGAGTTACCCTGTCATCTAAAAGGAGTGCCAGGGACAGCCTTCAGGTCACCGTTACCCAGGCTCCCTCTTGAAGCCCCTGCTGGCTAAGCGAAAACGTGGCTTGCAGAGTTGCTTCTGAAGCCAGCACAGAGGGTGGGAATGGAGCCAGACTCATAACCGAACCACGAGCACCCCTACTGGGCAGCCACAGCAGTGCACCCTGGTGTCCTTCAGCCAGAGGAGGCGCCAGCCCCATCGAAAGACCCATGGTGCTCCCAGCCAATGACAGGGTGTGGCGGGGGCTACTCCTCCACGGCCTCCTCTTGGGGCAGCTTTGGCGGGGGCATCTCTGAGGCTGGCTGACATCTCAGAATGGCCCTGCCATCCAGGAGACCCCCTCCTTCCGCAACTGTCAGAGCTATGTGGTGTCCCACAGCTCATGCCTCCCACTCCTGTTCCCTTGCGTCCTTCACGGGTGTTTCTGGCAAAATGCTCTTGCGTGTGGAATCCTGATTTGGCATCCGGTGTGAGCCACCACATCCAGGACACTCAAAGGCCCTCTACACGGCAGCCCCCATCTGCCCTGCAGACTTCCTGGCCTCGGCCCTGTACCTCTTCATTTTACACACATACACAATACACACTCACACACAGAAATACACTGACATGCACACACGTACACACATACCCACACATTCACACACACAATACACACACACACACACACATGTGCATAAACATGCACACACATACACACTTACCTACACATCCACACATGTGGGGGGGCCAGGCACATGCACGTGAACACACATACATATCCACACATCTGCACATATGCACACACACACCCCAGCACACCCACACATCCACACACATACACACACATCCATACACATGCACACTCACACACAAGCACATATATACACATACACACATAGCCACACATCCACACATGCACACACATAAGTACATGCACACACACATCCATACACACACACAGGCACATGCACACACATACACACATACCCACAAATCCGCACATGCATGCACACTCGCAAGCATCTGCACACATGTACACACATCCATACATGTGCACACTCACAAGCTCATGCACATGTACACACACTGCCACACATCCACATATATGCACACTCACACACAAGCACATGACACATATACACACATACCCACACACCCACACATACACACACAAAGCTAATGCACACATGTACACACATACCCACACATCCACACAAGCACACACACACACACATGTACATACATAGCCACACATCCACACACACACAAGCACATGCACACACATACACACATTCCCACACACAAAAAACACATGCACACATGTACACACAGTCCTACACATGCACACTCACACAATTCATTCACACACAGTACACACACACACAGACATGCACTCACACAAGCAAATGCACACATGTATATATACTCAGACACGTACATATACTCAGACACATGTACACACACAAGAACACACACATCACAGTGACACACACTGGCTCACACGTGTGCACTCACACATAACACATCCTCTTTCACACATACATGGAGATTCACTCTCAAACATTTGCACATACATGCACACATTTACATTTACTCACATAACTCACACACATTTGCACATGAATATACTGTAGGCACACATACACTTGTGCATGCACCTACACACTATTTCGACTGCACTCACACACCAACCCCAGAGTGCAGCAGGATTGGTCCAGCCCCCAGGGGATTCCCCCATGACTGACACAGGCTGGTACAAGAGGGAGGGAGGTAGCTATCCTGCCCCTGGAGGGAGATGAGCGCCTTCCAGCACTTAGCCGCTCCACTGCGTCTCATCAAGAGCAGGGCCAGGAAGGCCCAGCGGCTTCGGGGAGTCAGATTCCATGGACCAGACAGGAGGAGGGTAGGGCCTGCGGGTTCCCTGCCGCGGCCACACTGTGTGCTGAGGTGTCTGGCTATGGGCTCTGGCAGACCAGGTTTTTTCAGTGTGGGTTGTGTGGCCTTCTCCTTCCTCTACTTAATTCTTTATCCATGAAGTGGAACTCCTAATCTCAGATGACACAACCACCTCAGCCTCCCGAAGTGCTGAGACTACAGGCACGAGCCACCATGTCCAGCTGGATCTTTTGTCTATTTCTGTGAGAAATACCACTGAAATTTTGACAGGGAAGACACTGAATTTGTACATTGCTTTGGATGAGATCATTACGGAAAAGCCAGGGTGACACCATTTCAAAGCCACTTCCATTTTAAAACTAGCAAGGCACGTTCCTTGCCAGTCACGACCCATGGTCACAGATATTTACAGCTAAAGAAGGAGTTTCGTAATGCCTGCAAGGACAAACTCCTACAGCAACAGACTGTCCAGATGTCCCATATCTCATAACATACGTGCTTTTAAAATAATTATAGTCATGCTTTGATGTACTTACTCACTAAAATGTCAAGGATAGTTGACTTTAAATCAACAAAGAAATAAGTTTTGTCATGCTGTCAACCCACCCACATGTAGACACAGATTAGCTAACCTTTGCTTTTTACATATGTAAGACTCCTATACAAGAGGATTTTAAAACTAAGACAGTGCATTCCTCCTCTTGCTTTCTGAGGATGCCCTACTCTGCATCTGAGTAGCTTTCAATAGTCAATCTCTTCTCACTGCACTCTGCCACTCACCTGAATTCCTTCCTGCAGAAGACCCAAAAACCCTCTTCCAGTCACATCTTTCTGGCGATGCACTAAGGGACCGCCAGGCAAGACCGTATGCCAGGGAAGTTTCACCTGCAGCACCAATTGGCCACCTCTGGTAAATGGGGTACCTCCTGGCATGCTAAGTCACGCTTAAGCAAGGATGCTTGTCTAGAAACTCAGATTAGAGGCTCAGCCCACATGGTTAGATGCCCTGGAGTATATCTGGAAGAATGGAAGTCACTTTGCAAGACGTTTGCCAGTATGCGATCTGAACTAATCCACCTTGTCCCCTCTGCCGGGAATGGGAAAGCTCTACTTCTCATCATCTTCCAGCTCACTGCTTTGCTGTACGGCAGCCTTGAGGCAGCCCGAATGGCTGGCCCAGAGATTTCCACCTTCACATGGCAGCTTCTGATGCTCTTCATGTGTTTCTCCCTGTTCTTTTCTGCCTGCTTTGGATCTGCTGTTACTAATTTGCTGCTGAGCAGCGGCCCTGCTTATCTCATGGTGTTGAGGTGAGACTCACTGTTTGTGGTATTACTAATTCAAGGCTACTTGGAGATTCTGTTCTTCTTATACAGTTCAGCCAGTTCTGGCCAAGTGTAAACATTAGAATCTCATTTAATACTGCAGAAAAAAATGATGAAAAAGGCTTCTTTAAAACAAAACTTCCATAAAAACTACTTTACCAAAACTTTGGTCCACAGCTTTCCATGGATTGCTTGTTGGATATCTGGGCCATTTCCAATTAAGAAAAGTTTATGCTATGGGAAGCATGTTTGTAGAATTGTGGTCTTATCTAGAAAGTGCTAACATCTGCCAAACAGTACAGGGTCTCTTGCTTCCTCGGTTTTCAGACTCACGGATGTGAGAGTGCCCTTAGCTGCCAGTTCCCTTCCCTTCGGGCTCCCATCTCCTGTACGCAATGAGACCAGCCTGGACAATATGGTGAAACCCCATTTCTTGCTCAGCCTTCCAAGCCCTGAGAGACGCAGGGACACTCATGCTCCTTTATGTTCCCCCAGGGACTGGGGGTTAGCGGCCCCTGCCCAGAAGCGAGGGGTCCTCTGGGCTCTGTCTGCCAGGAAGCCTGGAGCTGGGGATCCTCCAGGTCAGCCACCACCGGGGCTTTTCAGCCTTTTGGGTCCCAGAGCCGCAGTGCCACCCCAGTGGAGAGCCCACTCGAGGCTCAGAGGGATATTTGTCAGCACGTACAGCTCGGTTCCTCTCGTTCCCTTCATAGTCTGCATCTGTGCCTCATTAGCAACCTGTCATCCTGAGTTTGCATGCTCTGAAGTTTACACCTATTGTTTTCCTTCTGGTCCTGATGATTTTCATTCTTTGGGTTATTTAATTCAGCATCTCTGGGCAACACTGCAGGCCAAAAGACTCCCAGGAACTAGCCTTATTGAGAAGAAAAATAATTTTGTCTAGTTCAGAAGTTATCTAAAGGTCAATTCAAATGATGAACTTGAAAATAGTTACTTACAAAGCAAGATAGAAAGGAGAGAGTATGTAGGGGAGCGAGAGATGTGAATAAAAGTTATGAATATGAAGATGTATTTTTGGTAAGGAAGGTTATAAAGAAAAAAGTGTCATATGAAAAAGGATCTTGTATGGTAAATTTTTGTCTTTCCTAAATGATTATTTAGGAAAGAGGGAAAGTTTGGGCAAGGCAGAAAGTCCAAGCATGTCTTCAATGGTCCCTGTATATCTGGATAAAGTTCCTGAAGGGGAATTTATGAAAGGAATTTCATATGTAATTAAGTTGGTTATTATTAAAAGGAAGCTATTGATAATAGCCTTTCTAAAAGTTGGTCTCCTTTATCAAAACAAAATTTTCTTAAGGTACAGATTTGCTCTTAATGAAATTATAAGAAATTTTATTTTCAATTTTATAAACTGTTTCTCTTGAAAACTTCTCAGATCCATATTTCAGAACATTCCATTTTTTTCTGTCTCACTACTTTCAGTCTTCCCTCCTTGAGCAGGCCTGAGATGACCCTCTTTTTCAGCTTTTCCCCCATTGAGAAAGCCTGAGATGATGACCATCTCCTTCAGTTTTTTTCCTCTTGAGCAGACCTGAGAAGATGACTCTCTTCTTCAGCTTTTCTTTGTCAGTTCCTGCACTCCTTTTTTCCTTTGGTTTTAACTGTTGTAATGGCCTGATGCTATAATGTTTCATCTTGAAGGTCTATAAAAGCAATGTTTTCTTCTAGTATAACTTGATTTTATACTCTTGGCTTTTCTTGCTACATCTAAATTTTCAGTGTAATCAGAAAACTTCTCCTGCTGTTCCTAAGAGTCACATACGCTCATAATCTCAACACTGTTCCTGCGTCCGACTGCATTTTCAAGCACTTCTTTCATCAAGTTTATCTAAATGGGCTTTCCATAAGAAGCAGTCTCACTGCAGAAGGTTTTCTCTGTCTTTTTATCAGCTGGCTTTACTTTTGTTGTTGTTGTTGTTGCTGTTGTTTATTTTTTGTTTGTTTCGAGACTGAGTCTCACTTTGTTGCCCAGGCCAGAGTGCAGTGGTGCAATCTTGGCTCTCTGAAACGTCCACCTCCCAGGTTCAAGCCATTCTTTTGCCTCAGCCTCCCCAGTAGCTGGGACTACAGGTGCTCGCTACCATGATCAGCTAATTTTTGTATATATATATATTTTTTTTTGGTAGAAATGGGATTTCACCATGTTGGCCAGGCTGGTCTCAAACTCCTGACCTCAAGTGATCTACTCACCTTGGCCTCCCAAATTTCTGGGACTACAGGTGTGAGCCACCACACCCAGCCTATCAGCTGGCTTTTTAAGCAAGATTTTATAGTTTTATCAAGATAATTCCTATGTTGTCTTTATTAGGTTTTCTATTGCAAAAAAACTGAAGTTTGAAAGGCTTAAGGTTTTTAAATCTATATGACTTTCTGCATTGCTTGCAATGTCTTTTTGATTATTACTCTTAGTTAAATGAATAACTGTTACAATGACCTGTGATTCTGTTTTGATCAATTGTTTTGAGCCTTTTAACATCTTTAACAAATGTTCTCAAAATAAAAATCCTAAATTAAGTCTCTGATTTACTGTTCTTGCTGGGGCTTATTAAACCTACAAAAATTAATCTCTGTGAGGTTATAAAATCTTTTTATAGCTTCCAGGCAGACCATGAACTACAGTATCACCACCTCCAGCCTGATAATTATATATTGGAAGACAATTTGTTAAAGGATTATCTCCAGCTCCCTTGAAACTGTCCTTATCAGGATTTATTAAGTAATCCTTGTGCTCAATTAATAACCTGTTGCAGGGCCTTGACTCCTGGGCACACGTATCTAAAGAAGGCACTGACTCCCACCAGTATTGGACAAAAACTCAAGTTAACCAAAGCCTCGTCTTTAGACCTGGGCAAAGGGGACAAAGTAAACTGCTTTCATGATACACAGGGACAGGCCTGTATTCAAAAACATTATGATTCATTTAATAATTCTGCCTTTATCTGAAATAATATAATTTGTTCTATGCCTTTATACTAAATAATTTAAATGTTTAACTCCTTTCCCGGCATTCTCAAAACTATGTCGGGCTTATGACCTTTTTCTTTAAAATGTTGTTAATTCTCTAGGTTTTGTTTTACCTCCAAAATTTGAAACTATTCAGTCTCACCAGGTCCAGGGAATGTGATAAGGGATTGTCAGGGCCAGTTTTGAGGAATAAAATGAGTTCAAACCCTTCAAATCAAGGACAGGCACACAAATGCCTAAATGGCTGAACAAAATGCTTGTGTTTTCTGTAGCTAATTGCCACAAGCCACGATGATGGTAGCTCATGCACAGAATGTATAGAGAAGCCAATTTTGTAACCTTGCCTTTTGGCTTTTGATTTTTGGTTGTTATGTTGCTGAAAGGGGTTTTAGGGTTAATGAGTTTCTGCCCACCTCCACTCCCATCTGGCCTAGAGTACTTCACTGGCTCTAAATCTTTTGACTCAAAGTCCCTTGGTCACAGGAGTTTCACCGAGGGGCATGATGGGCCCAGGGCATGTTGCACACCACTCCAGTGTCGACATGGGACAAAACAGAAGCATGGCCATTGACACTGCCTCTGGCATACTTTGACAAAAAAGGAGGAATATGAACCTAAATAAATAAATAAAATCCTAAGCACCCCAATCCGCAGCAAAATGGGCCTCCCTCTGGCCAAAAGCCAAAGGGAAAGAAACTTGAAAAACTAGGCCAGGATGGGAAGTGGAGCCAGTAGTGGAGGGTGGGGCAGGCATGGACAAGCTTCACTATACCTTTCCTCCACCTCGGAATTCAGGCACAAATGACCAGCATTAATATTAAAATAGAGGTCATAAGACTAACAGAATAGACTGAATCTAAGACCCTGCCAGGCAGGGATGAACTCTGCACCCCATGGTAGACAGAGTTGTACGTGACAGATGGTTTTTAAATGTGTTTGCATCAGGACCACCTTCATGAATGTTCATAGCTCCTCTGTTCAACCAGGAGGCTTCATCTTATTAAAAATGTGGAAAGAAGGATCCCCTTGTTAGAAGTAAATGCTTGGTGCTACAAAGTGAAAACAGCACTCAGGTAAAAATTTTCTCAGCAAGACTATTTACTTCTATAGAAGGGTGTATCTGGTGGATGCAGCAATGGCGAGAGCACACAGGATAAGGAAGGGGAAGGGGGTCTTGTTCCCAATGCAGCTAGTCCCTACTGCTGTGTCTTTTCCGTGTTGGCTAGGGTTGGACCACACAGTCTAAGCTAATTCCAGTTGGCTATTTTAAAGAGAGCAAGGGTATGAGCTAGAGTGACAAGGTGAGTAGTTTCAGCGGGAAGGACGGTTACAAAATAGGTGACTAAGGATACCTAAGGACAGACTGGGTGATAGAGTCGAGGAGGGGGTTGTTTACTGAAACTAGAGGCAAGGAGGCGTAAAGAATAAGTAAGTTAAACTTTACGATGGAGAACAAAGAACAGGGAAGCAGAACATACTGACATACTGGTTCTTTAAAGAGGAACTCAGTCATGTCCTTTGCAAGGACATGGATGAAACTGGAAACCACCATTCTCAGCAAACTGACACAAGAACAGAAAACCAACACTGCATGTTCTCACTTATAAGTGAGTGTCGAACAATGAGAACAGGCAGACACAGGGAGGGGAACATCACACACCAGGGCCTGGCGGGTAGGAGGCTAGGGGGGGAATGTTAGGAAGTCGGGGGATTGGGGAGGGATAGCATTAGGAGAAATACCTAACATAGATCACGGGGCAATGGATGCAGTAAACCACCACCATGGCGTGTGTATACCTATGTAACAAACCTGCACGATCTGCGCATGTGCCCCAGAACTTAAAGTATAATAAATAAATTTTAAAAAAAGAAAAGACAAAGATCCAATAAAGTATAATTGTCAGAAAAAAATTAATAAATAAAATCTCTAACTCAACATGGATTAAAGGTAAAAAAAAAATAAGTAAATAAAATAAAATCTCAATATTAAAAAAAATGAAGAGGAACTCGGAACTCATTGTACTTAATTTTTCTGCCTCTTGAATTTTAAAGGAAGTTAACAAGCTAAACTTTGAAAAGGAATTTGCTGTATCCCGCACCCTGAGAATCAATTACATCCAACATGGAGGGCCTCATCAGGTATTGTTAAGCAACTTGATTGCAGTTAAACTTCAAGGACTCACTAGCTGGGTACACCTGTCCAAGATTAAGCCTGTTTCTTCTGAGTCCCCACAGGCACCTGAGAAAGACACTATGGCCTGCACTTGTGAACCCTTAGAATATCTAAAGCTGTCATTTGGGAAGTAAACAGATAACTAACATGCTAAGTGCCTCCTCCTCAGCCTCCTTAACAACTCTCATCCCATACAGGTTTGCACCCCAGTGGATACCTGTGGCCAGGTGGTCACCTATTCAGTCAGCGTATAAATAACTTGTCTCTCATTTGGGATCATGAACCCAATGG
>CAUYQU010082316.1:0-11752 GCA_963574635.1 Cheracebus regulus | reverse complement strand
CCGCCCCCTCCCTCACCACCCACTGAGCCTCCTACCCATTACTCCTCTCAGACTGAGCGTCCGCCCCCTGCATCCCCTCCCACTGAGCCTCCACCCCCCCTGCCTCCCCTCCCACTGAGCCTCCACCCCCCTGCCTCCCCTCCCACTGAGGCTCAGTCCCCTGCCTCCCCTCCCACTGAGCCTCTGACCCCTGCCTTCCCTCCCACTGAGCCTCCATTCACCTGCCTCCCCACTGAGCTAAGACTTCTCAGACACAATTCTTAAGGCCTCAGCCTCGGGCCTCTACCATCAGGCAGCCCTGGCCTTTCAGCCCTCTTCTCTCCTTTCTTTCCTCAATAGATGCCCTTTTTTTTTTTAACTCCAGTCTGACTGGGCCCCTCTGACTGCTGAGCACATCTTGCTCTTTGCCACCAGTGCACTCTGTTCAGGCACTTCCCTTGCCTGCGGGGCCACCCCTGGACATTCCCTCACTGTCCTTCAGGCTCAGCTGCAGTCCCAGGTGTTCCACACCCACAGTAATCACAGCCTCAGGGCTGTCCACTCGGCACCTGCTCTGCCCTGAGGACATTCTTCTCTTTCTCGGGGAGACTCCTTCAACTATGTCTGCTGTCCCACTGATTACAAGGTCCTATGAGGACTCCTGTGTATCCTTGTCACTTAGGTGCTTATTACATATTTGTACATTTTTAAAAGGCTTAACGTCCGAGGTTAAGAGCTCTTGTGTCACCCTTTGTGTGGCCCAGCGGCCTGCAGGCTGGGAGGGGCGTGGCTGCAGGGAATTGCATCAGTGGTGTCTGGGGAATGGTCTGGATTGGATAGTGGCAGGTGAATTTCATGTTCCTGCCACCACCACCCTGTCTTGGAGGGGTGGGAGGGGCACATCAGACATGTCAGCTTGTTTATGTTCAGGGCCCTCTTTGGTTTGACAAGGCAGAGGGTGTGTTGCTGGCATCTTGACTTTGGGGAGGCCGGTTAGCCGTGAACTAACACTGGAGTTTTTTCAGTTACCACGAAAGGAGGCTGTGAATTGTGACTCCTCTCTGGATTCCAGCCTATCTTCTCCCTTTTGGAAGAAGATTACCTTCTGGCAGAAATTAGTGCATTCATCTTCTATTTAAGGAAAAAAAGGTTGTCTTCTTTGAAATAGGCCCTTGCTGTTGTAGGCATGAGAACAGGTTGGCCTTCACGCTCCTTAAGCACAGTGGCAGCGTCTCTGTTGCACCTGCCTTTGAGGCACACAGTGGCGGGACACGTGCCCTCCCTTCCTCACCCACGTGACGGCTCAGTTTTTCTCCGTGCTGTGTCAGGAAGATATTCAGGGCCTCGTGGACCCTGCTGAACTCTGGACAACGTGGGAGCCACAGGCAGATGCTGTGGGTCTGGGCAGACGAGGGCAGGCCGGAGAGGTCAGACTCAGCTCCAGCAAGCTCATCTGACCCCGGGCATGTGCCCTGGCCCAGAGCACGCTCACTGTGACCAGGTAAGAGGACCGGAGGTGTGCCCTGCCTGACTGCGATGCCAAGAGCTGGCGGGCCACCCTGACCCTTTGTTTTTTGAACTTTGCGACATTTCTCTTCTGGGCCTCACATATGTCACTCATTGCATGACATTATGCTTTGATGCTTTTACTGTGGGCGTGTCTTCTCAGGGAACGTGCTCTGGGCCAGGGCACGAGGCTGTTAGCGAGGTGATCTCTTTGAGGTCCCCACATTACATACCAAGCTGGCCTGACCATGGCTCTTCAAATGAGTACTGATCATTGCTGTTTTTCCTTTTATGTGTGAAATACCGTCTGACAGTTAAGCCTCACATTCCAGTCAAGTGACCAACAGAGAACTTTCCTTCAGCTGATTTCATCATCTTTGTATCTTGATCTTTAGAGTTGCTAGAGCCTAATATAACCAACTCTTGATTCGTTATTATCAGTTTACCATTTTGGATTAGATGGGACAACCTGTAAATCCAGTCCTCCCTGACCCACCCACTGATGGTGAAAGCTTGGGGAGCAACAGGATTTGAACAGAACCTAAGCAAAGTGCAAAGAGGGCAGTAATAAGTCAGTGCTGAACCTCACAGTGGGCTCCATGGCTGGGATCGCTTGGGACTGTCTGCCTGGAGAGAAGAGGCTACACCCTGTCTCTGTTCTCAGTACTGTGCTGTGCACAGGCAGGCATCCAGTAAATGTTTGCTAGATACATTGTCAAATAAGGATATTATTCAGAGTTGCCATCTAGCTCAAAAGTCTGTGAACAGCCAAACCCATGATTATATGTACTACTAGTCCCCTCTTATTTTTGTGGGAGTGGTAAGGAAAAACAGTAACTTGAGTCTTAACTGTATCTCCCAAGTTAGGTTTGTAAATAATGAAAATAAAGTTAATTTTTCCCTTTCATTGGATTACATGGAACATCCTTACTTTAGGAATTAAAAATGACCAGAAAAAGTTGTTCCACATGAAACCTTCAAGGTTTTGGTGTTTTGCTAATCTATTTCAGCCGGAGTCACTGATTTTCTGCATACTTCATGTTAGGAATTTGGTGTGCTGAGATTAGGACACCTGTGACTGAGCTGATTTCTTTGGCATCCACGCAAGATAAAAGGTAGGTGCTCAGAGGAGCAAGGCAAATGTATATTTAGCAATGCTGTCAGTGCCTTCACGTTTAATACCAGAAGGGTAA
Organism: Cheracebus regulus; assembly: GCA_963574635.1. Taxonomy (NCBI): domain Eukaryota; kingdom Metazoa; phylum Chordata; class Mammalia; order Primates; family Pitheciidae; genus Cheracebus; species Cheracebus regulus. The sequence continues at coordinate 9,074 of CAUYQU010082316.1, read as the reverse complement.
AAGGAACAAACCACCGGTACATGCAACAGCTTGGATGAAGCGCAAAAGCATCACACTTTGTGAAAGAAGCCAGTCTCAAAATGTTACATACTGTACGATTCCATTTTTGTGACATTCTCAAAGAGACAGAATGATCGTGACAGAGAACAGATCAGTGGTTGCCAGGGGAAGAGTGTGTGGCTATAAAGGAGCAGCAGGGGGGAATTTTGTTTTTGGGGGTGCGGTGATGGGACATTTCTGCATCCTAACTGTGCTGGTGGCTACATGACTCTACAAGTGTGTCAAAACCCATGGACTTGCATGCCCAAACCAAGTCCGATTGATGGTGTGATCCTTTAGAAGTAACATAAAATACTTCCAGAAGGGTGAGCAATGCCTTCCAGGGGTGTCCAAGGGAGAGAATACAGTCATAGGTTCTTAGTTTCTGTTCTGGTTGCACTAGTAAAGCCCCTTCCTCATCCCTCTTTTCTGCTTATCACTAGAGACAAACTAAAAACCATGGCTTCAAGCTGCTAAAAGCCCAAAACAGAACAAAACAGAACAACAACGACAATGACAACAAAATAAGGTAGGTTGGGCAAGCTTGGTAGTCACCGACAACAGGCTCAGACCCCACCCCTCCCTCCAGAGGCAAGGTGTTTGCTCTGTGCTGAGCTTTAAACATATCCCCAGCCTAGGGCTCACTTCCATGTCGTGAGTGTCAATCATTCTGCCGACAGCAGCTGTCAGGACTCCCTGAAGGTCACAGTCTGGTTTCCTCTGCTGCATAAAAGATTGTGGAGTTTGCAGCTCTGCCCGAGACTTACCCATTAAGGTGAATGTAGGGCACAGATTTGGGTGGATTTTTTTGGACCACTTTCAGGATTTCCTTTTGAGTCTATATGAATGTGTTTGTTTATATGAAATTGATGAATTTAGAACAGTTATTCCTGTTCAGCTCTTGATTTATTCCTCTGAAATATTTTCTTGTCTGAAGTCATGCACACATCCGAAACTCTCCGCAGCACAGTTGTGCCTCGTCTCAGCGAGGGACTCCACCACCCACTTGCACGCCTGAGTGTGAAACCTGGGTGCCTGCTTGTTGTGTCTTCGCCTCACTTCCTGGCCCCGCTTCAGGCACCATGTCCTGTGTATTCTGTCCTCAAATTGGCCTGCTCCTCCTGTCCCCTGCCACCAGCCAGCCCTCCTGCCCCCCACTCAGAGTTCTGCCTTTGTCTGAGGCCATTTGAGCTGGTGTAACAAACGTCTGGAGATTCATTGCTCACAGTTCTAGAGGCCGGATGTCCTAGATCAAGGCGCCAGTGGATTCAGTGTCTGGTGAGCACCCACTTTCTGGTTCATAGGCAGCACCTTCCTGCTGTGTCCTCTTATGGTTGAAGGGGCAAGCGAGCTCTCTGGGTTCGTTCTTGGCTCTACCACCTAATGCCATCACCTTGGGGTAAGATTTCAACATAGGAATTTTGAGGGGACATGAACATTCAGACTGTAGCAGCCCTGTAACCAAGGGGATGGATCTTCCTCACACTTGAATTTGATCATGAGATGCTCGGTCTGAAATCTTGCCATGCTTTAATTATCTTTAGCGTAGAATCCAAACACCTCAGCATGGTGTAATAATCATCTAGCCCTCTCTACTTAGGTCCCTTCCCCACCCCAATCCGGCTCTCAAAACTTCAGTGATACTGAATTTCTTCCAGGGCCTTGACCAGGTTATGTCCTCCCCTGACTCCGGGCCTTTACATCCGCCATTCCCTGGACTTGGAATCTTCCCTTTTCCTTCCCTGCTTCCCACACATGGTATTTGTCTGGCATGTTTTTTATTCACCCATCCAACTTCATCTAGTTCTCACTTTCTTCCGAGCTAAGCATCCATCCTTCCTGCCCTCAAAACCACCAATCCTTCTATCCCAACACCTGCCCCACAGTGTGTGTCATAATTGCTCCAGATCTAGACCATAAGATCTTTGCCATCAAGGCCCTCTCTCTGTTGTCACTATTGTATCCTGGGCACCTAGCATGGTGCTTGTAGCTAGAAGCTGCTGAGAACAAATTTTCTGAAGAATGGACAGAGGCATCTGTGAAATCCCAGAGCCAGCCAACAACAGGAATTTTTTTTTTTTAGACAAAGTCTCCTCTTGTTGCCCAGGCTGGAGTGCAATGGTGTGATCACAGATCACTGCAGCTTCAATCTCCCAGGCTCAAGTGATCCTCCAACCTCAGCCTCCTAAGTAGCTAGACCACAGGTGCATGTCACCACACCTAGCTAAATTTTAATTTTTTTTTTTGTAGAGTTGAGATCTTGCCAGAACTCCTGAGCTCAGGTGATCCTCCCACCTCTGCCTCCCAAAGTGCTGGGATTACAGACATGAGCCACCACGCACAGCCACCAACAGGAATTTAATGAGTGACATCCAGGTGCAGGTCCCTGTCTTCGAATTTGTTTACATTCTGCTTAGGGAGATCGTAACTGTTGACATACTTGAAAATAAGTGTTTAACCATGGGGCATGGTATCCAGATGCCATCCAGGGAGAGGACGGAGGCTGAGGAGTTGAGGCTGTTGGAGAAGGTTCACAGGGCTCCTTTCCCCACACCACTTCTTGCCTATTTTCTCATCACATATATATAAATATATTGGCCTCACTTCTCTCACTACACAGATTGCCACCCTCTCACCAGCGCTGGGCCAGAAGGGCCCTCCCCACACCCTTCCGTGCATGACTTCAGGTAACCCCAAGGATTTTCCGTCACACCTCGAGAAATCACATCTCTGGCTATTTTGTGTGGCCACTCTGCCTAGCCTCTCATGTTCATGCTGCTTTTGTGTGGCGTGGTTGTGTTGTTGCTTCTGTGCCCTAATTTACATTGCCACTCTTCCCCATGCGGCCTCTCCTGAGCCATCCCTCTATTGCAGGGTGGCTTCGCAGCCAGATCATTTATGGAGATGCGACGGGAGGGGTGTTCTCGCCCTCTTCCCACTCTGCTTTCCCTCCTCCTCTAGCTAAAATATCACTTTCTGCTTGGAAAACAGTCTTGAATCAAAGCTTAAGCAGAAGCATTGCTGATTTGAACTGTATAGCCAGGGCCACTGGCGGAGGAAGAGGAAGTGGTGTGTAGGGTGGGTGCGGGCATGGAATAGCTGAGTGTGCTTTGGGCCCTGCTGAGAGGAGAAAGCCCATTGCTACTTGACCCTGGCTGCCCGTCAGAATCACATGGGGAGCTTGAACACAGCCTGATGCCCATGCTTATGCCCAGTGAATTCAGTCGGAGCCTCTGGTGGTAGCACTCAGGGTCTCCACTGTGCAGGGCATGGGCATTCGGGTGGATGTGATCGTAAGTATTTGCTGATTCTTATGCCCTGACTGGGCTACTCCTGATGACATGGGTTTCCTCAGTAAAAGACAACCTGTTGAAAATGAGGAGGACAGAAATAGGCGTGGGAGACTGTTTTTCTTTTTAACTATCATTTAATTACAAGAGTAATTGGGGGAAAATACACTACAGAAGCAATAAGAGTAAAAAGGTATAATCCCCTCACCAGAATCGAGCCATTGTGTGTCTTTCCAGATCTTTTTGACACGTTTACACAGCAGGATGGGAAAAGAGGGCTTCTTCTCTGCTCTTGACTGAGGACAGTTTTGTGGCATCAGAGAACTCCTTGTCCCATGGTGTGATGAAGGCAGATTGGCCCTAGTGACCTCCAGCCTGCTACAGAGGTTCACTTTCAGGTGCAGAGGAACTTGTTGGAGAATGGTGCAAGGAGCCCATTTCCCTCCCTGTGCCCCGCTCCCTGCTGCTGTGCCTGGAGCCTGCGGCCCCTAGGAAGGGCCTTTCTGAACCAGTGGTGCTCCTGCAAGGGGTGGTGTCAGGGTGCAGGCTCCCCACGTGGAAGCTAGCCAGGGGTTTGTGAGCTGGTGGTGGAGTGGCCAGGCCCAGGTATCAGACCAAAAAAACTCTATGGCTGAGATCCCTGGGAGTGGCAGAGTTTGGCCACAGAGTGAGTTTAGTAAGCATGAGGAGGGGTGCAGTGAGTTTCTGCTTTCACTGTAAGGAGTCCAGCTGGGTCTGTCACTGGCTACATTTGCATATATATATGTATACATATTAGGATTTAGGTTTTTTTGCAAAACTGAAATCATCCTATATATGCGTGTTTTCCTCAGATCATTTTATTTTATTTTATTTATTTTATTTTTTTGAGACTGAGTCTCACTCTGTTGCCCAGGCTGGAGTGCAGTGGTGTGATCTCGGCTCACTGCAACCTCTGCCTCCCAGGTTCAAGCAATTCTCCTGCCTCAGCCTCCTGAGTAGCTAGGATTATAGGCACATGCCACCACGCCCAGCTAATTTTTGTATTTTTAGAAGAGACAGGGTTTCACCATGTTGGTCAGGCTTCTTTCGAACTCCTGACCTCGTGATCCACCCACCTTGGCCTCCCAAAGTGCTAGGATTACAGGCGTGAGCCACTGCGCCTGGCCTATTCTATCGATACTTCTATGTCCATAAAGAGATCTACCTCGTTTCTTTTAGCTACCCTTTAGTAGTTAATCATTCTCTTACCAAGGAATATTTATGATATGTATAATTTTTAATACAAACCTGATTGCAGGGAATCTATTTATTCATTTATCTACATTTGCCTCTGTGAATATTTCTGTAGAATAAATTCCCAGAGGTAGAATTGCCTGGTCAAAGGATAAGTACATTCAAGATTTTGATAGAGATTGCCAAATGGCTGTCCAAGAAAGTTATATGTTTTAACTCCTACAAGCAGTATATTGGCATGCCTATTTCCTCATACTCTGCCAATGATGAGTAGCATCTACCTTCTTAAATTTCCAGGAGTCTGATTGTTACATTTAGTTTTCTTTGGGAGTGCCCATTTTCTATTTGCTATCATATGAATTGTTTTTACATATCCTTTGCCTACTTTTCTTTTCTTTCTTTTTGAAATAAAGTCTTGCTCTGTCACCAGGCTGGAATGCAGTGGCACAATCTCAGCTCACTGCAACCTCCACCTCCTGGGTTCAAGCAATTCTCCTGCCTCAGCCTCCAAGTAGCTGCCATGCCCAGCTAATTTTTGTATTTTTAGTAGAGACCGGGTTTCACCCTGTTGGCCAGGATGGTCTTGATCTCTTGACCTTGTGATCTGCTGACCTCAGCCTCCCAGGGTGCCTGCCAGGACCTCTTTATAAATCAAGGATGGATACAGACATACAGACACCCTTTATTGTATATATTATATATACTTCCTCCTAGTCTGAATCATGCCTTTCAAATTTATTGAAAGCTTTCACAGTATAGAAAATGTTTGAAATAAATAAGATAGAAAGTCACATACTTTTAGGACAAAAAATGTAAAGGGCTTGATTTGTATACAGCCTTCCAAATTCTATTCAACCTGACCAAATAAGAAAGAAAAAAATACCCAAGATTTACATTGTTATAACTGTCTTGGATTGCTGATGTTTAATTTCCTCCTCCCTACTTTTGAAACAATTGAGATATAATTAACATATCCCTAAACAAGGTGGTGAACCATCAATACTATTTAATTTTAGAACATTTTCATTACCCCAAAATAAACCATATACCTATTACAGGTTGAGCATCCCAAATCCAAAATTCTGAAACACAAAAAGCTCCAAAATTTAAATTTTTATTTTATTTTGTTTTTGAGACAGAGTCTCACTCTGTCGCCCAGGAGAAAAGCCTTGGCTTTTCTTCGTGGGAAGTTTTAAAAGTCTTAATTCAATCTCTTTAGTTGTTTTGGTCTATTCATAATTTTTATTTCTTCTTGAGTCAGTTTTGGTAGTTTGCCTCTTTCTAGAAATTTGACCATTTAGGTTATTTAGTTTATTGGCGTGCTATTGTTGGTATTATTTCCTTACCATCTTTATTTCTGTAAGGTTGGTAGTGATATCTCCTCTTTCATTCTTAATTTTTTTTAATTTGAGCCTTTTATCCTTTCTTGTTGGCCAGTCTAACTAAAGGTTTGTTGATTTCATTGATGTTTTCAAAGAACCAACTTTTGATTTTGTTAGTTTTCTTTATTTTTCTATTCCCAATTTCATTAATTTATTCTGAGTACAGTGGCATGATCTCAGCTCACTGAAGCCTCTGCCTTCCAGGTTCAAGTTATTCACCTGCCAGTCTCCTGAGTAGTTGGGATTACAGTGGCGCCAATCTGCCCCACTCATTTTTGTATTTTTAGTAGAGACGGAGTTTCACAATGTTGGCCAGGCTGGTCTTGAACTCCCGACCTCAGATGATCCACCTGCCTTGGCCTCCCAAAGTGCTGGAATTACAGGTATGAGCCACCTCACTCAGCCCCCGAAGTTTGAAATTTTTTGAATATCGACATGTGGCTCAAATGAAATGCTCATTGTAGCATTTCAGATTTAGGAATTTCAGATTTGGAATGCTTAACTGTTAGGTATAATGTAAAATATTCAAAAATCTGGAAAACCCCCAACTCTGAAACACTTCTGGTCCCAAGCATTTTGGTTAAGGGATACATAATTCATAGTATTCTTTAAACATTTGGTAGAATTCATCTGGTAGAAGCCACCTGGGCCTTCTCTTTTCTTTGTGGGAAGTTTTAAAAGTCTTCAGTCTCTTTAGTTGTTTTTGTCTATTCATCATTTTTATTTCTTCTTGAGTCAGTTTTGATAGTTTGTGCCTTTCTAGAAATTTGACCATTTAGGTTATCTAATCTGTTGGTAGGCCATTGTTGGTATTATTTCCTTATCATCTTTATTTCTGTAAGGTTGGTAGTGATATCTCCTCTTTCATTCTTAATTTTTGCAATTTGAGCCTTCTATCCTTTCTTCTTGGTCAGTCTAACTAAAGGTTTGTTGATTTCATTGATGTTTTCAAAGAACCAACTTTTGGTTTTGTTTTCTTTATTTTTCTATCCTCAATTTCATTAATTTTTTCGCTAATCTTTATTATTATTTTTCTCCTGTTTGCTTCCAGTTTCTCTTGCTCTTTTTCTGATTTCTTAAAGGGAAAGTTTACACAATTGATTTGAGGCTTTTCTTCTTTTTAAATATAGTCATTTATAGCCCTAAGTATCCTTGCAAGCACTGTTTTGCTGCATCCCATAAATGTTGATATGTGGTGGTTTTGTTTTTATTAATATCAAAGTATTTTCTAATTTATTATTTCTTCTTTAATCCATTGGTTATTTAGGAGTGTGTTGTTTAATTTCAATCTATTTGTAAATTTCTCAAATTTCATTTTGTTATTCATTTCTAACTTAATTCTGTTGTAGTTGGAGAACATACTTTGTATGATTTAAATTTTCAAAAATTTGTTGAGACTTATTTTATGACCTAACAGATGGTCTATCCTGAATAATGTTCCATGTGCCCTTGAGAAGAATGTGAATTCTGTTATTATTGGGTGAGTGTTCTACAGATGTCTGTTAGGTCTAGTTGGCTTATCATGTTTTTCAAGTCTCCTATTTTCTTATTGATCTTATGTTTAATTTTTCTATTAATTATTGAAGTAGGATATTGAGGATTCCAACTATTACTGCTGTCTTCCTTCAATTTTGTCAGCTTTGCTTCATGTATTTTGGGCCTCTGATATTTGATGCACATATGTCTATGTTTGTTAAATCTTGATTAATTGGTACTTTTATCATTATACAATTTCTCACTTTGTAGTAATTTTTATCCTAAACTGACAGTATTTTTTCTGTTATTAGTATAGCTACTCCAGCAGCACTGTTTTGGTTACTATTTTCTTTTTCTTTTCTTTTTCTTTTTTTTTTTTGAGATGGAGTCTTGCTTTGTTGCCAGACTGGAGTGCAGTGGCAGGATCTCCTGGGTTCAAGCGATTCCCCTGCCTTGGTCTCCAGAGTAGCTGGGACTGCAGGTGCTCACCACCATGCCTGGCTAATTTTTTGTATTTTAGTAGAGACAGGGTTTCACCTGTTGGCCAGGATGATGTCGATCTCCTGACCTCGTGATCAGCCTGCCTTGGCTTCCCAAAGTGCTGGGATTACAAGTGTGAGCCACCATGCCTGGCCTGGTTACTGTTTTCATAGTACATCTTTCTTTTTTCCATTCTTTTACTTTCAACCTATTTGTGTCTTTGAATTTAAATGTGTCTGTTGTAAACAGCATGGATGTAGATCTTTTAAAAATTTTATTCTATTAATCTCTGCCTTTTAATTAGAGTATCTGAATTATTTTTACTTAACATAATTTTTAATAAGGTGGGATTTACATCTGCCATTTTGTCCTTTGATTTCTGTACATTTTATGTCTTTTTATGTGTCTCTATTCCTCCGTTGCTTCTGTGATGTTCAACAGATATTTTTTAGTGTACTATTTTAATTCCCTTGTCATTTCTTCTATCATGATTTTTGAGTTATTTTCTTAGTAGTTTCCCTGGGGTTTCAGATTTTAATCCCCTTGTCATTTCTTCTACCATGATTTTTTAGTCATTTTCTTAGTAGTTTCCCTGGGGTTTCAGATTGCATCTTAATTGATAACAATCTAGTTTGGATTAATACCAGCTTAATTTCAATAGTATACAAAAATTTTGCTCTTACATATATCTCTTTCCTCCTCCCTTTTCTGTGCTGTTATTCTTATATACATTATGTCTCTATATGCTTACTAACACAGATTTATAGCTATTGGTTTCCACAGTTGTCTTTTAAATTAGAAGGAAAAAAGTTACAAACAAAAATATATTTGTACTATTTTTTAATTTTTATCCATGTAATTGCCTTTTCTAGTACTCTTTATTCTTTCATGTGAATTTGAATTACTGTTCAATGCTCATTTCACGTAGGACAAGTTTGTTAGTGATAATTTCTCTACAGCTTTTGTTTATCTTAGAATGTCTTAATTTGTCTTAATTTTCCCTTCCTTTAAAAATTGAGGTGAAATTCATATAAAATTAATCATTTATTTTTTCTTTTTCTTTTTCTTTTTTTTTATTGCATTTTAGGTTTTGGGGTACATGTGAAGAACATACAATATTGTTGCATAGGTACACACGTGGCAGTGTAATTTGTTGCCTTCCTCCCCTTCACCTATATCTGGCATTTCTCCC
>CAUYQU010082314.1:0-16678 GCA_963574635.1 Cheracebus regulus | reverse complement strand
GTTGGAGGTCCCCCTCCCCACTAAGTGCCTCTTTGCATAGCACCGGTCCCGCCCCGCTCTCTGGACCACTTCAGCTAGACGGGCAATGGCGGGTCGGGGAGGCGCAGCACGACCCAATGGGCCAGCCTCTGGGAACAAGATCTGTCAGTTCAAGCTGGTTCTGCTGGGGGAGTCTGCAGTGGGCAAATCCAGCCTTGTCCTCCGCTTCGTCAAGGGACAGTTTCACGAGTACCAAGAGAGCACAATTGGAGGTGAGTGGGCACAAGGGTGTCGGGGAGGGGCCTCAAGGTTGCCAAAGATACGCTTTGACCTTGAGGAGATGGGAAGCTGCCTGCCTTCATTGGAGACTACCTGCCTCTGTGGTGGCAGCCCTCTTCCTTACCTGGGCCCTGGAATCGAGTCTAGCAGCTGGTCTCCATGCCAGAGTGCCCGTAAGCATGGCAAGTAAGCATTAGCTGGGAGTGGGAAGCTAGCTTCCCATCCTGTTTCCGCCTCTTCTTGATTTATTTTGGCCTTGACTGAGGCCCTTCCAATGCCCCAGCCTCAGGGAGGGAGAGGCTGGCTCTGGATCTCTCAGGCCCCTTGTTACTCTAATGGGCGGTCCATGTGCCCTGGCCTTTCCCACTTCCAGGAGGAAGAGCCTGGTAAGTCAGAGCTGGGTGATAGATGGGTGTCTCTGAAGCAGACTTTCTCCTTTCTGGAGCTCATAGCCTGTTGTTGATTCTCCAGTGGTCAGCATTTAGGATGTGAGTGAGGGTCTGGCCTCAGCCTCTTGCCTTCGTGGCTAGCACACACATCAAGAAGCCGGGACCAGCGTTGGCCTTGAGTCATTGGTTCTCTACTCTCTTGGTAGGAGGTTTCCAGGCAGCTGGAAACAAATGGGCTGTGTCAGCAATCTCCCTGCTGCCTCCTCAGCACTTGGGTCAGGAGCTGGAGAGGGGAAGTGAGGCAATGTCCCAGGTCCCTCAGTGAGCTGGGGGAGGGCAGGAAAGCAGCCTTCTACACATGGCTGTCGGGGTCCTCTGCTGGGTCCAGGGGCAAAGGGGCCTTTCACTGTCTGTCTCAGCTCTGGGACTCCTCCTTTGAAGTATGTGTACAAGCACCCTGTGTTCCCCTGTCTAAGAAGGAGTCACCATGTTCCCTGAAGGTCAAGTCACAGGGTGGCCATACAGGAACGGGTCTGGGTCAGTGCTGGGGGTGATGTCTAGCTGGAGTGCCTGGAGGTGGCAGGGGTAGTTGGGAAGCTGGCCACCCAGCCTCAGCCTGGCAGTGGAACAGTGTGTACTTCCCCGGCATAGCTAAGTGTGTGAGAATGTCCTCAGGAAACCCAAGGTCATCGACACCCCTGGGCTGGAGCAAACTGAGGGGTAGAGAGGTTCCCAGCTGGTCTGTTCTCTTGAGTGGCAGAGGGAGGAGGTCTGAGGGCGCTCACCCTTCTGTGCTTGGAGTCAGGCTTCCCCTGGGCATCCCCTCTCCTGCCCCTGCTGTGTTCCTCTTCAGAGAGTGCTCCTGAGACGGCTCAATGCACGCAGGCGTCCCTTCTTCTGCCCTTGCCTGGGCTGGGTCTGTAAAGCCTGTGCAGACCCTGTCCCTGAGACACACACATAAAAATCCAAACTCCACCAGCCTGCTCAGGCCTGCTTTGGCTCCTGGGTTTGGGGTTCTCTGTGCCCATCTCAGTGGTGGGCTTCTGAGTGCCAGAGCCTAGAAGCAACCGTGGGAATGTGTGGGGTGGCTTCTAACTCACTCTTGCCCGTGGACACTCCTTCTGTCTTTCAGCGGCCTTCCTCACACAGACTGTCTGCCTGGACGACACAACAGTCAAGTTTGAGATCTGGGACACAGCTGGACAGGAGCGGTATCACAGCCTGGCCCCCATGTACTATCGGGGGGCCCAGGCTGCCATCGTGGTCTATGACATCACCAACACAGTAAACATTTCCCCTTGCTTCCTCCTCTGCCCTTCATCTTCTCCAAGTCCCAGGGATTGGGTTATCAAAGCCCCGATTTCAGGCCTCGTAACCCTCTGTTGCTGGCTCGGGGGTGGGCAGATTTCCTATTTGGGGACATTGTGCCAGAATCTTTAGGTGGCAATGTCTTAATTTGGCTGTGACAGCTTGCGAGTCTCTAGTGGGCGGCCTTGGGCCGAATGCCTTCTCTGTCCCTTTGACATTCTGTCCCTGTCTTCTCAGGATACATTTGCACGGGCCAAGAACTGGGTGAAGGAGCTACAGAGGCAGGCCAGCCCCAACATCGTCATTGCACTCGCGGGTAACAAGGCAGACCTGGCCAACAAGAGAGCCGTGGAATTCCAGGTGGGGAGACGATGGACTTGGGGAAGGAGTAGAGGAAGCAGCTCCCCCTGGCCTCGCCCAGGTTGCTCAGGGGCTTTGGGAGGGGCTGTGCTAGGAGGCAACAGGGAAGCTTCCATCTACTGTCCTGTCATGCCTCAAGCGTGGGCCTAATGGGCATCATGGCTCCTGTCTGTCATCCCAGTGCCTTGGGATGCTGAAATAGGAGGATCACTTGAGGCCACGGGTTTGAGCCCAGCCTAGGTGACATGGTAAGACTCTGCCTCTACAAAGGATTTAAAAATTAGCTGGGCTTGGTGGCACACACCTGTAGTCTCAGCTACTCGGGAGGCTGAGGCAAGAGGATTGCTTAAGCCCAGGAGTTTAAGGCTGCAGTGATTGTGCCATTGCACTCCAGCATGGCCAAGAGTGAGGCCCCATCTCCTTAGAAAACAAAAAACGCCAGGTGCAGTGGCTCACGCCTGTAATCCTAACCCTCTGGAGCCTGAGGTAGGAGGATCACTTGAGCTTAGGAGTTCAAGACCGGCATGGGCAATGTGGTGAGACCCTGTGTCTACAAAAAATACAAAAGTTCGCCAGGCATGGTGGTGTGCTACTCAGGAGGCTGAGGTGGGGAGGATCACTGGAGGCCAGGAGGTTGAGGCTGCAGTGAGCAGTGATTTTGCCACTGCACTCTAGCCTGGGCAACACAGTGAGATCCTGTCTCCGAAAAAAAAAAAAATTGACCTAGAAACTCAACTTTTCTTCCTGTAATTTTCCCAGTTTCTTGTCCTTCCAGATATATGCATGTGGTTTTTAATCCCTTTCTTTATAAGGATGGCAGTGTGCTATACATACTGTATTATGATAATTTTTTTACCAGTCCCTAATAATTGCAAAAAGACTGAAAACAGTGCTGCAGTAGACATCCACATACTTGTGTGCTTTTGTGCAAACATGCAAGTGTATTTGTAGGATAACTTTCTAGAAGTATTTTCTAGCCTAGAGATGTTGAAGGGCAGGAAGGTAGGGTGGACCTAGGGAAACCTGAGTAAGACATCTGCCCATGGTTGTGAGCCAAGAGGTACTGTACATGACTGGGCGAACCCGGATCAGGGTAGCCTTAGGCCTGAAAACCCGTGTGTTTGTCCAGCTGATCTCTATTATAATGAGGCGCTCGAACAGGGAAGGTTTTTATCCTGGGCCCTGGCCCTTGCCACTTCCTCTCACCTACTTTCTCACCTCCATCCAAATCAGGAAGCACAAGCGTATGCAGACGACAATAGTTTGCTGTTTATGGAGACATCAGCAAAGACTGCCATGAACGTGAATGAAATTTTCATGGCAATAGGTAAGTTGCTTCTCCTCCGCTCCTCTCCACCACACCAAGGGCATATCACTTGTCTGCTGTCCTAGAGCGGGCCTTTGGGGTCCCTTCGCCACTTTTAACCTTCTGATAAAATTGTTGTTATCCTCACCCGACTCCCAGTTGTAGATGTTGGTTATTCACCCCATAAGTTCCTGAAGCCTGGGCCAGTCTCAACATTTCACTCTCTGGCCCTGTCGCCTGCCACCCATTTCCAAGCTTGCCATCACTATCCCTACCCACTTCCTGGGAGTTCTTAGCTCATTTGGCTCTGGAATCATCCTGCCTGGGTTGCAGATCCTGCCTCTGCTACTCATTAGCTCTGTGGTTTGGGGCAAGTTATTTTACCTTTCTTTGCTGCAGTCTCCTAAAAACACTCAGAAGGCACCTGACACATAGAAGCCCTCAGTATGTTAGTTATCACTGATGGGGTGTAAAGGCCAGAATCTGCTCCAGTGGCACTCGGAGAGTTATTGGGGTACCCCCCACAAATGCACTTTCCCCCACTTCCAAACAGCTAAGAAGCTTCCCAAGAACGAACCCCCGAATGCAGCTGGTGCTCCAGGCCGAAACCGAGGTGTGGACCTCCAGGAGAGCAGCCCAGCCAGCCGGAGCCAGTGCTGCAGCAATTGAGCCCCCCTTGCCTGCCCGCTGCCCCCACCTCCTCCGCCTGAACGACCCGACTGGAATCCACTCTAACCAATCGCACTTAACGACTCGGGCCACCGCTGGGGGGGCAGGGGGGAGGGGTCCACCATGATTTCTTCATATAATTTTGATCATAGGCTGGAGTGAGGTATTCCACCTGCACCTTTCTGTACAAATACTAATTCAATTTTAAGTCTTAAGTCACTTTTTTAATATATATGATCTTCTGTTCTTCCCACTTCCTCTCCTTTCTACTGCTCTCTCACTTTCCCTTGCTGGGAGTAGCCACATGCTCCTGTCCCCCTGCCACCCTTGTATATGGGGACAGCGGGGTCAGAGCAGCTACTCTTTCTTTCCTTCCTGCGGAACAGCAGACCCAGCAAGAGCATCCACATCCTCATCCTGTTCGGAGTGGTCTTGGGTTTGGGCGGTGGGGCAGACCTTGGGAAGGGGCTCGGGAAGGGAGTGGCAGCTCTTCCCTCAGCTGGCTGTCATCAGGCTGCAGCCCCCTCCCTGCCCCCACCTCCCTGCTGGCAAACCACAGCATTATCACAGCATTTGTGACAGCCACAAACCCATTGCCCACAGCCCCTCCACCCTCGGTCACCCCAACCTCTGGCTCTGAGCCCTGTTCTGACCAAATCACGATGATGAGTATTTGGGGGTGGGTGGGTAAGGGGGGGAGTGGGAGGGGATGGAACCAACTTTTTCTGTATTTTGTATTGTATGTTTTCTTCAACATGTAACCAATCAGTATCTTGTCAATATAGTCAGCCGATCGACCTCACACTTGTCTTCCTTGTCTTTCTCTGGCAGAGTTTATCATGCCCTCTCTAGTTTACTTGAAGTTGATTTAAAACGAACCACTGAATCTTGTTAAACAAAAGCTTCCCCTCAAATGTGAGGGAATGCTGGTGGTCATGGTGACAAAGAGAAAGAGGCTCTTACTGTTAGCAGCTCCGATGGGGTAGGGGTAGGGTAAAACTGACCAGGGCTGACCAAGGTTGAAGTTTCAGGGCCTGTGTTCACTTCTCTACCACTCCCTCCCCCTCCACCACCTACAGATCACACTGGGGTGACATGCAGTCTGTTTTTGATGATCAGTAATCTCTGAAACACCAGAAACAACCTTTGGGTGTTTTGGTTGGTCTTTACCAAGCCTGTGAGGGTCTGAATCCTCTCACTCTCTTCCTGAAGAGGAAGGAATCCCAGCAGCCCCTGGAATGCTGGACTGGTCTTAAGGCCAAGACTGCAGCCCCTGGCTTTCCTCACCACCTCTGTCCACAGCTCCCCCCACACCAGATCCAAGTTGCCCCAACCCAGCTCTCTGCCAGTTCTGGAATCAGGTCTGGACACTCTCAGCTCTCTGCTGCTCCCTGCTGGAATTCCTGCTCAGCTAGGGCCACACTCCCCTCCAATTTCTCCATCTTGGTGAGATGGAGTCTCTGTCCCCTAAGCTGCAGTGCAGGGGGCCATCTCAGCTCACTGCAGCCTCTGCCTCCTGGGTTCAAGCCATTCTCCTGCCTCAGGCTTTCGAGTAGCTGGGATTACAGGTGCCTACCACCAAGCCCAGCTAATTTTTGTATTTTTAGTAGAGTGGGGTTTCACTGTGTTGGCCAGGCTGGTCTCAAACTCCTGGCCTCAAGTGATCTGCCCGCCTTGGCCTGCCAAAGTGCTGGGATTACAGGCGTGAGCCACTGCACCCGGCCTTTTATTTTTTGAGACAGAGTCCTACTCTGTCGCTCAGGCTGGAGAGCAGTGGCAGGATCTTGGCTCACTGCCAATCTCCCTCCGCCTCCCAGGTTCAAACGATTCTCTTGCTTCAGCTTCCTTCCCATAGCTGAGATTACAGGCACACACCACCATGCCTAATTTTGTGTTTTTAGTAGAGACGGGCTTTCACCATGTTGGCCAGGTTGGTCTCCAACTTCTGGCCTCAAGTAGTCCACCCGCAGAGGCCTGATTCTGGTGGACCACCACCAAGAGGTGCCTTTCCTGCCTCCTGTGCCTCCACTCCCTCTACCTCTCACCCTATCCCCAGAAAAGACAATGGACACCCAGGCTGCTGCACACAGGGTTATTGTTTACGGGGTCAGCTTGGAAGCCTTAGAGCCGGGGCTGCTGAGCGAGTTTCAGGGATGGTCCTGTTTGGGCTGCAGGGAGAGCCTATGCCCCACACTGGCCTCTGACCCACAGCTGGCCGGAGGGGGTCAGGCAGCAGGTCATGGCGGTGGGATTCAGGATTGGACGGGAATCGCGTTTTCAGGTGCATCTTCTGTGACATGCTGTAACTGCCTCTTTCCGGGCCACTGCCCTTCATTTGCCGCTGTCCGGTCACCATCAGCCATTGGCCATCCACCTGCACCACCAGCTCCTCTGGGGCAAAGCCATGGGCATCCATCTTCATTTGGAAACTGTCTCTGGCATGGTCATTGTCCTGAGCTGCCGGGTTGTCTTTGAGCAGCCACACCGGCAGTGTGGCCGCCAGGTTCCGTTCAGCGAGGGCCACGCTGGGACACTGGGATGGCACCTGGTTCTCGTTGGAGAAGTGTTACCGACCCTCTGTATCCGAGTGAGCAACCAACTGCTGTCCAAGAGCGCGAGGCTCTGCATAGCTAGGCGCGAGGACGCCAGGAGAGGAGGGACCTTGCACGGCCTAGCTGAGCTCGGCTCCGCTCGGTTCCCTTCGCTTCTGCAAACGCAGGCGGAGTTCGTGGTCAGCCACGCCCATCTTACCACCAAGAGCCAGACGTCAGCGCCAGGCAGCTGCTGTCATCCCAGACCCTGACCCTTTCTCCGCCTTTCCTCACCTCGTCAGTGGGTCTGGAGCTGTGAAGGAACTGGACCCACAACCAGGCCAGATCCGAGGGAGCCGGACCCCGCCGTAGCCAGCAGCAGACTGATCCGCTGGCTGGCTGGAAGGGGGCTGTCTTGCCTTCTAAGGACCAGACCTGGGGCAAGGATCGTTCCCAGATAGAGCCAGGGGAGGGCAGCCTTCCCGGGTCATCCACCCTGCCTCTCCCTGACCACCCACAACTCCACGCGACACGTGGGACGAGGAGGCAGACTGGTCTCTCCGGCTGCCTTAATAAATCCGCTCCCAGGACTTCCTGTGCAGCAAGCTGGGTTCTGGGCTCTGGGGCCACAGATGAAGACGCAGTTGGGGCTTCAGGAGAGCAGCTCCCAGTGCACAGAGAAAGACCTAGCTCTCCTCTGCCCCACCCACGACCTCAGTAGCCTTGGTGAGCATCGTGACCACAGCTATGGCTCTGGTGCTGTTATTTGATAAACTTTATTTTTTAAGAGACAGGGGTCTCGTTATGTTACCCAGGTTAATATCGAACTCCTACGCTCAAGCGATCCTTCCATCTCGGCCTCCCAAAGTGCTGGGATTGCAGGCGTGAGCCACCTCACCCAACCTACAAACTTTATTTTTTGTAGAGATGGTGGGGGAGGGGCTCTCCTTGTGTTGCCCAGTCTGGTCTCGAACTCCTGGGCTCAAGCGATCCTCCTGCGTGAGCCAGCCACCTGGCCTGATAAACTCCCTTTGTTGAGTGATACTATTAAATACATACATACAGAAAAGCACACAAAAGGATGCAGATGAATGTCAGGAAGAGAACATACCCAAGTCACCACCACACTGCTGCAGAACTGTTGCTACGTCTCATCTCTACCGCAGCTGCAGTTCCGTGTCCGGAGCCGCGTGGGGCAGGGCCTGTGCAGGAGTTGGGGAGAGGGTTAACTGGTAGAGAGGCTAGGGGAAGAGGCAGACCCCACGATTCTCCCAAGACTTGTGCCCAAGAGAACAGCCATCGTGACTCGCCCGGACGCCTTTAAAAGAGATTAGAAGTGAAGAGGGGTCAATGTGGCGCTTTCGCTCAGGCCTCACTTGGCTGTCAGGGACCAAGAGACAGAACAGAAAAGTCTGGAAGCTAAAGGCAGTGGGGGAACAGAGCGGGAAGACTACAACTCCCGTCGTCCACCGCGCAGCGACGCCTGCGTACTGAACGCCGGTTGCCCATGCGGCCCTAGGGTTGGGAGCTCGGCGCCGCTCTCCGCTGCGGGGGAGGCCATGGCGGAACCTTCCCAGGCCCCGACCCCGGCCCCGGCTGCGCAGCCCCGGCCCCTTCAGTCCCCAGCCCCTGCCCCAACTCCGACTCCTGCACCCAGCCCGGCTTCAGCCCCGACTCCTACTCCCACTCCGGCACCAGCCCCTGCCCCAGCTGCAGCCCCAGCCGGGAGCACAGGGACTGGGGGGCCCGGGGTAGGAAGTGGGGGGGCCGGGAGCGGGGGGGATCCGGCTCGACCTGGCCTGAGCCAGCAGCAGCGCGCTAGCCAGAGGAAGGCGCAAGTCCGGGGGCTGCCGCGCGCCAAGAAGCTAGAGAAGCTAGGGGTCTTCTCGGCTTGCAAGGTGGGGGCGGGGCCTGGGGCGAAGGGGCGGGGCTTGGGGCATCCCTGGGCTCCGGTGGGAATGGGGTCAAAGCTCTGGCTGCGGAACGACTCTTGCCCCAGAGGTATAGGTCACTCACTGATCCTTCCGCCTCCAGGCCAATGAAACCTGTAAGTGTAATGGCTGGAAAAACCCCAAGCCCCCCACTGCACCCCGCATGGATCTGCAGCAGCCAGCTGCCAACCTCAGTGAGCTGTGCCGCAGTTGTGAGCACCCCTTGGGTAAGGAGGCAGCGCCTTTGGAGCTGGGGGCAGGTGCAGGGTCCTGCTTGGACAGGGTGACAAGTCCCACAAAGCCTCATCTCTGAAAAAATCAAAGATGCTTCCTGAGGAGGGATTGGGTTGGGGGTGTGTATGCATCAAGAGATGAGAAAGGCAATCTCAGCCCAGAACAGGTCCGGGCAACCCAACGGTTGATACCGGAGCAGTCAGTCTAGTCTCACTGTTGGTCACACTGGTTGGAGGGACGGAGTTGTGTATCTTGGTTGGCTGTGAAGAGGGGCAAGAAGCCTTGTTGCTCTCTCCTATCAATTTTTCCCAACTCTGCCACCTGTCTTGCAGCTGACCACGTATCCCACTTGGAGAATGTGTCAGAGGATGAGATAAACCGACTGCTGGGGATGGTGGTAGATGTGGAGAATCTCTTCATGTCTGTTCACAAGGAGGAGGACACAGACACCAAGCAGGTCTATTTCTACCTTTTCAAGGTGAGCTTTCACATAAGGAGGGTGTGAGTGGGTGAAGGAGGTGGGGCCTGGAGGGGTTGTCTGTAGCTCTGCCACGCTGCCCCTCCTCCCCTTCCTCTTCTCTCCAGCTCCTGCGGAAATGCATCCTGCAGATGACCCGGCCCGTGGTGGAGGGGTCCCTGGGCAGCCCCCCATTTGAGAAACCTAATATTGAGCAGGTGGGATAGGGGAATTGGAGATAGGGGTAGGAGAATTGGGGACAGCTTGGAGGAGTGGGGAGCCTGTGTTCTCCATCCTCCTCAAGCTGAGAACATGGGGGAGGGTCAGAGAAGGGAGGGTGTTTTGTGCTAACCTCGGTGCGTTAGGGAGGGGGCAGAGCTTCTCTATAGAGAGCACCTGAGAGAGAGGGGAGACCCTTGTCCCTGGCCTCAGGAAGCATCTTCTTTTGTCTAAGAAGGCCCTGCGGGCTGCTCACACCTCATTCCTGGTTTTGTCCCCACCCACCCCTTCTCAGGGTGTGCTGAACTTTGTGCAATACAAGTTTAGTCACCTGGCTCCCCGGGAGCGGCAGACGATGTTCGAGCTCTCAAAGATGTTCTTGCTCTGCCTTAACTACTGGAAGCTTGAGACACCTGCCCAGTTTCGGCAGCGGTCTCAGGCTGAGGACGTGGCTACCTATAAGGTCAATTACACCAGGTAGGCTCACCTGGGGGCAGCATCAGGGCAGCCTTGCAGGCTCAGCCTGGGTTCAGTAGTTTCTGCCCTCACCTGTCTCCCCTCTGCCCCCTACTCTAGATGGCTCTGTTACTGCCATGTGCCCCAGAGCTGTGACAGCCTGCCTCGCTATGAAACCACTCATGTCTTTGGGCGAAGCCTTCTCCGGTCCATTTTCACCGTCACCCGCCGGCAGCTGCTGGAAAAGTTCCGAGTGGAGAAGGACAAATTGGTGCCGGAGAAAAGGACCCTCATCCTCACTCACTTCCCCAAGTAAGGCTCCTTCTGGCCTATCAGGATTTGGCTCCAAGTTCACATCCTCCCTGTTGTCCCCTTTTTTCCAGGAAGGCTTCCTGGATTGGTCCCTCCTCTCCCTCCATGGGCCTTCTGGGATCTGGGCGTCTACCTGGCAGACTTGCCCATGGCCCAGAAGCAACTTGCTAGTACTAGTCTGGGGATGGCAGGTACATGGCCCGAGCTAACGCTGCCCCCCTCACCCCACGCCCCGGTAGATGTTACTAATTATTTCCCATGGGGGCCTGGACACAGCCTCAGACTCCTTCCCTGCACAGCTCTCCAAGAAAGCAGAGCTTACGCTTGAAGTGAAACCCATTTCCACTCCTGTTCTGGTCTTTTCTTTACCGTGTTCTTCTGTTTGGCCGCACCTTTTAAAATCTGGGTCATAACTCCCCTGTTCAAAAAGCCTTACTGACTAATCCTGGCTCTCTAGTGCCCCCTGCCACCAGGTGGGAACAAAAGATGGCAAGGTGGGGTGGAGTCTGAGCCCATTTTGATACTGAGGGCAGTGAGGGGACTCAGGGTGGCAAGGTGTCCTGCCTGGCCACACAGCACAGGATGACATCAGCTCTGACCTGTCTCCTTGTGCCACCCAGCATGGTGAAACTGAGCCTCTTTGATCTCTGTCCTGGATGTGTCCTGTCCTCTTCCCTTCAATTGGAGGCTCCCAGAAGGCAGGGGCTGTCTCCTATTTGAGGCCCCCAGTTCTCTAAGAGCAGGGTCTGTCTCTGACCAGCCTCCAGTCCCTCTGCTGCCTGGCTCAGGCTGCACCCTTTGAGGATAGAGTCGTGGGACAGACTGTGTCCTCCTTGCAGATTCCTGTCCATGCTGGAGGAGGAGATCTATGGGGCAAACTCTCCGATCTGGGAGTCGGGCTTCACCATGCCACCCTCAGAGGGAACACAGCTGGTGCCCCGGCCAGGTATGTGCCATGGTAGGCTCCGTAGGGTCTCTGGCCTCCCTGGCTGAGCTAAGCCTCCTGGGTGGAAGAGGGCTCAGCTGAGCTGGAGGGTCTGGATCCCATTGAGGGACCTGCCAACAGCTGCAACCCCCTGTCCCTGATTTTTCTCTCTTCAGCTACAGTCAGTGCAGCGGTTGTTCCCAGTACCCCCATCTTCAGCCCCAGCATGGGTGGGGGCAGCAACAGCTCCTTGAGTCTGGATTCCGCAGGGGCCGAGCCTATGCCAGGTGGATACTCAACCCCTGACCTCTGACCCTCATTCACCCCTCCCCAGACCTATTTTACTGTTCCTGGACAACCTTGCCTATCTCCCCCATAGGCGAGAAGAGGAAGCTCCCAGAGAACCTGACCCTGGAGGATGCCAAGCGCCTCCGCGTGATGGGCGACATCCCCATGGAGCTGGTCAACGAGGTCATGCTGACCATCACTGACCCTGCTGCCATGCTGGGGCCTGAGGTGGGCAGCTCGACCTGCTGACCAGCTGGGGGACCCCCACCAACCTGAGACCCTGCCTACCGCCCCTCTTCTGTGCCTAGACGAGCCTGCTGTCGGCCAATGCAGCCCGGGATGAGACGGCCCGCCTGGAGGAGCGCCGAGGCATCATCGAGTTCCACGTCATCGGCAACTCGCTGACGCCCAAGGCCAACCGGCGGGTGTTGCTGTGGCTCGTGGGGCTGCAGAATGTCTTTTCCCACCAACTGCCTCGCATGCCCAAGGAGTACATCGCCCGCCTCGTCTTTGACCCGTGCGTCCCCTGCAGAGCCCCTCCCCCAGGGTAGCACACCTGGGAGCCCTTTCTCCACCTCCTCATTTCTCAAAACTGGGGATCCCCTTCTCCCCACTTGTGAGGTTCAACCTTGGAGCATTCTTATTTCTCACTGCCCAGCCCTGACTACAGCTCAGACTTCCAGGGCTCTGGAGACCTCAAGGGGAGAGGCAGGGACTGTGATGTGCCTCCCTCTCTCTTAGGAAGCACAAGACTCTGGCCTTGATCAAGGACGGGCGGGTTATCGGCGGCATCTGCTTCCGCATGTTTCCCACCCAGGGCTTCACCGAGATTGTCTTCTGTGCAGTCACCTCGAATGAGCAGGTCAAGGTGAGCGCAGCTCCCTGGCCCGAGCCCCATCTGATGGTGGGCTTCTGAGTTTGGGCCAGTCCAGAGCAGCGGGATGTGTGGGATGCAGCAGCCCCTGCTCCTCTCTTAGTTAGCAGCCAGTTCCTCACATCCCCACAAGGTGGCAGCCCTTTGATAACTGTGGATTAGGAAACCACCTGTTCACAAACGGAGCCCGAGAAGCAGCCACACTTCGGTGCACAGGGTTTTCTTCATCACAAGAGCATTTACATACATGGGGGAATTCATTATTTATTTTTTGAGACAGGGTCTCTCTCTGTCACCCAGGCCAGAATGCAGATCATGGCTCACTGCAGCCTCTACTTCCTGGGCTCAAGTGATCCTCCTGCCTCAGCCTCCCAAGTAGCTGGGACAACAGGCATGCACCACTACACCTGGCTAATTTTTGGATTTTTGGTAGAGACTAGGTTTCGCCATGTTGCTCAGGCTGGTCTTCAACTCCCAACCTCGTGATTCTCCTGCCTCGGCCTCCCAAAGTGCTGGGATTATAGGCGTGAGCCACTGCTCCCAGCTGAACTAATAATTATTACAGTAGCCCTGTGCTGATAGTCTTGGCTTCTGTCCTTTGCCACAACAAACTCACTCGCAGTGTCTTTGGTTCTGTGTGTCACGTACCCCAGAGCTGCGTGGTGCGTCGTTGGCCCTGATTTGTGGGAGGCATTGCTCCTGCTCCTGCCGCTGGTGATTCCCTCTTCCTTTCCCCCCAACTCTGAGGCCCGAGGACTGGGAATCAGTGGCCCATGTTGTGTTTGGGCCATGGCTGTCAGCCTGACCATCAACACATTACCTAAGGTAGCTGAGTTTCAGTTTTCTATCAAATAGAAGTGGTAATACCTCTGGGGTTGATTTGAGAATCGGTCTGTAAAACAGCAAGTACTGCACCTGACCCAGAGTGAGCTTAGCCCGCAGCCTTCCCTTTCTCCCCATACACGCTCCTTCCTCTGCCAGCTGCCTTTCTTCCTCATGCCTGGATGCTCTTGCTCTCCCTGCCTCCTTTCCAATCTACCCCGTCTGCTGTGGGCTCTGAGCCCTCCTGAGACCTCTCCAGCACCAGGCCCATCCTCTGCTCCTGGTGAGCCCTGCTCCCCTCCCCCACAGGGTTATGGGACCCACCTGATGAACCACCTGAAGGAGTATCACATCAAGCACAACATTCTCCACTTCCTCACCTACGCCGACGAGTACGCCATCGGCTACTTCAAAAAGCAGGTGACCTGTGGCCTCGCCCCACACCCGTCCTTTGCCTGGAGCCTGGAGTCATTCTGTCTGATGGAGTAGGAGCCCCTTTGCATCCGCTATTTCACCTGACACCTGCCAGGGAAGTCTCCATGCCTTCCTTCCTCTGCTGCCACTGCCCCAGGGGAAAACGGGGGCCTGTGGGGCCAGTAGAGCAGGCTGGAGGAACTGGGGGCTCTTGGGGATGAGTTGGGAGCGGGTGCTGACCTGGGACCTTTCCAGGGACAGTTTGAAGCCTCACATGCCCCAGGAGGAGGTTCAGGATCGGGAGGTGGCACGTGGCAAGCAGCGCTGGTGCTCCCAGCGGAGGGACTGCAGAAGTTGGGAAATACTTATAGATGGACTGGGTTGTGACTGTCCATCCCCCAGGGCTTCTCCAAAGACATCAAGGTGCCCAAGAGCCGCTACCTGGGCTACATTAAGGACTACGAGGGAGCGACACTGATGGAGTGTGAGCTGAATCCCCGAATCCCCTACACGGAGCTGTCCCACATCATCAAGAAGCAGAAAGAGGTGGTGTGCGCACGTGCGCATCTGTGGGATTTTCATGAATGTGCCTGCAGAGGGCCAGCGCATGTGTGTAGACTTATACCACGTGTACATGCATGTGTGTGTGAGTGAGGAGGACACAGGCCGGGATCTTGGCTCTTGCTCTGCCTCCTTTGGGGGAGTGACGAGGGAAGGTGCTGGATTAGGTGGTGTTGCAGCTGGGTGGGTGCAGCTGATGGCTCCGACTGTGGCCCCTGGAGGGGCTGTTGCTGCGGCTGGAGTTGCCCCTCAGACCCTTCCTCCCCTCAGATCATCAAGAAGCTGATTGAACGAAAACAGGCCCAGATCCGCAAGGTCTACCCGGGGCTCAGCTGCTTCAAGGAGGGCGTGAGGCAGATCCCTGTGGAGAGCGTCCCCGGCATTCGTAAGCAGGGGTCTTGGTTGTAGGGTGGGGGTTAGGGGGCACACTGCTTGGGGTGTGGACCAGCATTCTCAGGGATGTTCTCCCCCTGCCCACTTTGCAGGAGAGACGGGCTGGAAGCCTTTGGGGAAGGAGAAAGGGTGAGTGTTTTGTCAAGAGAGCTGGGTTGGGGTTGGGGATGGGGCAGAGGGACTCGGAGCCTCAGCCTTGGTGTCTCTTGCCCCAGGAAGGAGCTGAAGGACCCTGACCAGCTCTACACAACCCTCAAAAACCTGCTGGCCCAAATCAAGGTGAGGAGAGCAGATTTCCTTTCCAGGGCCCCTGCACCAATGGCTGTGGCCTCTTGATGCAGTGTGGGGTGGGTGGTGGTCTCGGGCTGGTGTGGGCGCAGGAGGGCTGTCCCCAGCTGGGCCCTTCTCTCCAGTCACACCCCAGTGCCTGGCCCTTCATGGAGCCTGTGAAGAAGTCGGAGGCCCCTGACTACTACGAGGTCATCCGCTTCCCCATTGGTGAGGACCCTCCATTCCATCCCCTGCCCTCTTCTGTCCCCACACCTGCTCCTGCCCTCACTACACCCTGCAGCCCCACGGGGCCCACTCCGGTGGACAGCCCTGCCGAAGTCCTCAGCCTCTTAAAGCTGTGCTCCGTCTCCTGCTGCCCCAGACCTGAAGACCATGACTGAGCGCCTGCGAAGCCGCTACTACGTGACCCGGAAGCTCTTTGTGGCCGATCTGCAGCGGGTCATCGCCAACTGCCGCGAGTACAACCCCCCCGACAGCGAGTACTGCCGCTGTGCCAGCGCCCTGGAGAAGTTCTTCTACTTCAAGCTGAAGGAGGGAGGGCTCATTGACAAGTAGGCCCCAGCTTTGGGCCGCAGCCGTGACCTGGAACATATCTGATCCTTAGGGGGTGCCCTAGCCCCACGGACCCGACTCAGCTTGAGACACTCCAGCCAGGGGCCCTCCGGCCCCGATCCTGAAGCCCTCTCTGGACCTGCAGGCACCCCCAAGCCTGCAGCTCTGTCCCAGCCGTTACTGTGTGTGGCGGTCTCCTGGGTCTGGGCCCAGCTCCACTAGAGTGGCTGGTGGCCAGGGATGGACCGCGGTCTCCTGGGTCTGGGCCCAGCTCCACTAGAGTGGCTGGTGGCCAGGGATGGACCTTGCCCAACCCTGGTGGCCCCCAGACCTGTTCCCTAAGAGTTGTGAAGGTTTGGAGTCCTGGGCCTGGCCCAGGTGGCTGTTTCCCTGAGGACCAGGACTGCTCATTTTAGCTTGAGTGATGGCTTCAGGGGTTGGAAGTCCAGCCCGGACTGGAGGGGCCATGCCTTGCCCGGCACTGTTGTCAGCCTCCCCCAGGGCTGGAGGGTATGGGGACCATTCATTCCCAGGCATTAATCCCTCAGAGGGAACAATAAAGCTCTTTTTATTTCTGTGTGATTGTCTCTTTGGTATACTCCCAGCCTTAGCAGGCTCCCCTTTGCCCCCAACGATCTCTTACAAGCTGGAGGCTGCTCTCCCCAGCAAGCCTCAGGCCTGGTCCTGTGCTCCTGGGGTGATGGGTCCTGCCTGGCTGCAGCCACCCACCTCTCCCCACTCCAAGCTGCTCTTGATCCACATGCCAGGGCAACAGGGGTCAGAACCCACTGCCTTAACCTGGGCAGCTGTGGTTACAACTGACTGCAAAAGGGCCAGAGGGCGGAGGATCCCGTAACAGAGTACTTCCCTGTAAGCACACCCGATTCTTTTTTTTTTTTACTGCATTTTAGGTTTTGGGGTACATGTGAAGAATATGCAAGATTGTTGCATAGGTACACACATGGCAGTGTGATTTGCTGCCTTCCTCCCCATCACCTATATCTGGCATTTCTCCCCATGCTGTCTCTCCCCAACTCCCCACCCCCTTTTTCTTGGGGCAGGGATGGGAGTTTTCCTGAGTTGGCTCATCTGGCTCCTCCCCTCAATTTCAGTTTCCCTATCGGATCT
>CAUYQU010082310.1:0-26742 GCA_963574635.1 Cheracebus regulus | reverse complement strand
CTCTTTGTAAGTCATTAAGAACTTGCTTTATGTATCTGGGTGCTCCTGTATTGGGTGTGTATATATTTAGGATCGTTAGCTCTTCTTGTTGCATTGATCCTTTTACCATTATGTAATGTCCTTCTTTGTCTCTTTTGATCTTTATTGGTTTAAAGTCTGGTTTATCAGAGACTAGGATTCCAACTCCTGCTTTTTCTTGCTCTCCATTTGCTTGGTAAATCTTTCTCCATCCCATTATTTTGAGCCTATGTGTATCCTTGCATGTGGGATGGGTTTCCTGGATATAGCACACCAATGGGTTTTGGCTTTTTATCCAATCTGCCAGTCTGTGTCTTTTGATTAGGGCATTTAGCCCATTTACATTTAGGGTTAATATTGTTATGCATGAATTTGATCCTGCCATTTTGATACTAGCTAGTTGTTTTGCCTGTTAGTTGGTGCAGTTTCTGCATTGTGTTGATGCTCTTTACCATTTGGTACATTTTTGGAGTGGCTGGTACTGGTTGTTCCTTTCTATGTTTAGTGCTTCTTTCAGGAGCTCTTGTAAAGTAGGACTGATGGTGATCAAATCTCTGAGTAATTGCTTATTCCTAAAGGATTTTATTTCTCCTTCACTTATGAAACTTAGTTTGGCTGGATATGAAATCCTAGGTTGAAAGTTCTTTTCTTTAAGGATGTTGAATATTGGCCCCCAATCTGTTCTGGCTTGTAGGGTTTCTGCTGAGAGGTCTGCTGTGAGTCTGATGGGCTTCCTTTTGTGGGTGACCCGACCTTTCTCTCTGGCTCCCCTTAGCATTTTCTCCTTCATTTCAACCCTGGTAAATCTGATGATTATGTGCCTTGGGGTTGCTCTTCTTGAGGAATATCTTTGTGGTTGTCTCTGTATTTCCTGTATTTGAATATTGGCTTGCCTTGCTAGGTTGGGGAAGTTTTCCTGGATAATATCCTGAAGAGTGTTTTCCAGTTTGGATTCATTCTCTCCATCACATTCAAGTACACCTATCGAACATAGATTAGGTCTTTTCACATAGTCCCATATTTCTTGGAGGCTTTGTTCATTTCTTTTTACTCTTTTTTCTCTAATCTTGCCTTCTCGTTTTATTTCATTGAGTTGATCTTTGACCTCTGATATCCTTCCTTCTGCTTGGTCAATTCAGCTCTTGAAACTTGTGTATGCATCTCGAAGTTCTCACGTTGTGTTTTTAAGCTCCATCAATTCATTTATGTTCCTCCCTAAGCTGTTTATTCTCATTAGTATTTCATCAAACATTTTTTCAAGGTTCTTAGTTTCTTTGTATTGAGTTAGAACATGTTCTTTTAGCTCAGAGAAGTTTCTTATTACCCACATTCTGAAGCCTGTTTCTGTTAATTCATCAGACTCAGTTCTCCATCCAGCCTTGTTCCCTTGCTGGTAAGAAGTTGTGATCCCTTGGAGGAGGAGAGGCATTCTGGTTTTGGTTGTTTTCATCCTTTTTGTGCTGGTTTATTCCCATCTTTGTGGTTTATTTACCTGTGGTCTTTGTAGTTGGTGACTTTCAGATGGGGTCTCTGAGTGGATGTCCTTTTTGTTGATGATGAAGTTATTTCTTTCTGTTTCTTAGTTTTCCTTCTAACAGGCCCCTCCTCTGTAGGACTGCTGGAGTCCCCTCCCTGCTTGCCTGGGGCTTACCTGCAGACCCTGCTTGCCTGGGGCTCAACTGCAGTGGCTGCAGAATAGTGAGGGTTGCTGCCAGTTTCTTCTTCTGCTATCTTTATCCCAGAAGGATACCTGCCAGATGTCAGTCTGAGCTCTCCTTTATGAGGTGACTCTTTGGATATATGGGGGTTGGGGAGCTACTTGAGGAGATAGTCTGTCCTTTATAGGAGCTCAAGTGCTGAGCTGTGAGCTCTGTTGTTCCATTCAGAGCTGCTGGGCAGGTACGTTTAAGTCTGCTGCAGCAGAACTTATAACAGCCTTTTTTTTCCCCGGGTGTTCTGTCCCAGGAAGGTAGGGCTTTATTTATAAGTTTCTGTCATGCTGCTGCCTTTTTTCAGGGCTTCCCTGCCCAGCAAGGAGGCAGCCTAGTTACAGTCTGCCAGCAGAGGCGTTGCTGATCTGCTGTGGGCTCCAACCAGCTGCCGTGTGAACTTCCCTGCATATAGGGGTATAGTTAGAACTGCCTTGGCAATGGCAGACTGCCTCAGCAATGGCGGACTACCTCGGCAGTGGTGGACTACCTCTGTAGTGGTGGATGCCCCTCCCCCACAGAGCTGGACCATCCCAGGTTCAGCTGTGCTTGCTGTGAAACTCTCAATCTAGAGCATTTCAGATTGCTGGTCTTTGTGGGGGTGGGACCAGCCATGCCTGATTACCTGGCTCCCTGCCTCAGACCCCCTTTTTTTTTTTTTTTCCAGTTGAACGGGTGACTCTGTCTCTCAGGTGTTCCAGTCACCAGTTGAAACAGCGCCCGGATTTGTGTGGGTTCTTGTGTGGAGACCCGCTGCGCCAGCTGAAACAGCTGCGCTGGGGGCTCATGGTGCTTTTTTGCCTGGGAATCTCCTGGCCTGGCTCCCTGTTTCAGTCCCCTTTTTATCAGTTGAATGGGCGACTCTGTCTCCCAGGTGTTCCAGTCGCCAGTTGAAAAGGCGCCTGGATTTGTGTGAGATTTTGTGTGGCGACTCGCTGCGCCAGCTGAAACAGCTGCACTGGAGACTCGTGGCACTTTTTCACCCAGTAATCTCCTCTCCTGGCTCCCTATTTCAGTCCCCTTTTTATCAGCTGAATGGGTGACTCTGTCTAAAATGGTGCCTGGACCAGTGTGAGTTTTTTGAGCGGAGAGCCGCTGTGCCAGCCAAAACAGCTGTGGTGGAGACCTGTGGCGCTCCTCTGCCCGGGAATCTCCTGGTCTGTGGGCAATAAAATCCATCTGGAAATGTGGCGACCACTCACCCTCCGTGCGCTCGCTGGGAGCTGCAATCCAGAGCTGCTCCTACTTGGCCGTCTTGGATCCCCTCTCTATTTCTTTCTCTTATCTGATTGCTCTAGCTAGGACTTCCAATACTATGTTGTATAAGAGTGTACTGGGCATCCTTGGCTTATTTCAGATCTTAAAGGAAAGGCTTTTAGTTTTTCTCCTTTCAGTATGATACTAGCTATGGGTCTGTCATATATGGCTTTTATTATGTTGAGGTACATTCCTTCTCTACCCAGTTTTTTTGAGGGGTTTCTTCATGAAGGGATGTTGAATTTTATCAAATACTTTTTCAGCTTCAGTTAAAATGATCATATTATTTTTGGCCTTCCTTCTTGTTGATATGATTTATCACATTGATTAATTTCCATATGTTGAACCATCCTTGTATTCCTGGGATAAATCTCACTTGGTTATAATTAATAATCTTGGGGTGTGTGTGTGTGTGTGTGTGTGTGTGTGTGTGTGTGTGTGTGTTTTGATACACTTAGCTTTTTATGTTTATTGAATGGTTTTTGTAGACTGGGACTATATGACCTAAGAACTGTTAAGAATTCTTGGAGCCTCTTCTTTCTTCTCGAGCTCTGCTAAATATCACAATTTTACGAAACTTTTTTAATTTTAAAAAAGAAATAGGTAAAGTTTTGTTTTTTTGTTTTTTTTGTTTTTTTTTTTTTAACAGAGTTTTGCTCTTGTCACCTAGGCTGGAGTGCAATGGCGCAATCTTGGCTCACTGTAACCTCTGCCTCCTGGGTTCAAGCAATTTTCCTGCCTTAACCTCCCAAGTAGCTGGGATTACAGGTACTCGCCACCACACCAAGTTAATTTTTGTATTTTTAGTAGAGACAGGGTTTCACCATATTGGTCAGGCTGGCTTCAAATATCTGACCTCAGGTTATCCACCCACCTCAGCCTCCCAAATTGTTGAGATTGCAGGCATGAGCTACCATGCCCAGCCACAAATGATCTTTTAAATGTGTCTTCAAATTTGGTTTGCTAGTATTTTATTGAGAATTTTTGCATCAATGTTCTTCAGGGATCCTGGCCTGTAGTTTTCCTTTTTTTGATGTGTCTTTGTCTGGTTTTGGTATCAGAGTAATACTGGCCTTGTAGCATGAGTTTGTAAGTATTCCCTTCTCTATTTTTCAGAATAATGTGAGTAGGATTGGCATTAGTTCTTTAAATGCTTGGTAAAATTCAGCAGTGAAGCAGTTGGGTTCTGGGCTCTTCTTTGCTGTTAGACTTTTTATTATGGCTTTGATCTCATTACTTGTTATTATCTGTTCAGGTTTTGGATTTTCTCATGGTTCAGTCTTGGTAGGTTATATTTATTTCTTCTAGATTTTCCAATTTATTAGCATATAGTTGCTCATAGTAGTGTCTAATAATCCTTGGAATTTCTGCAGTATCAGTTGTAATGTCTCCTTTTCATCTCTGATTTTATTAGAGTCTTCTCTTTTTTTTTCTTAATTGGGCTTACAGTTTATCAATATTGTTTGTGTTTTTTTAAAAAAACACATTTTTGGTTCATTGATCTGTATTTTTTAATTTCATTTTTATTTACTTCTGCTCTGATCTTTATTTCTTCTACTGATTTTGGGTTTGGTTTGCTCTTGCTTTCTAGTTCTTTAAGGTGCATCATTAGATTGTTTGAAGTTTTTTTCTACTTTTTGATGTAGGTGCTTATTGCTGTAAATTTTCCTCTTAGTGCTGCTTTTGTTGTATTCCACAGGATTTGGTGTGTTGTGTTTCCATATTCATTTATTTCAGCAATTTTTTTCTTATTTTTTTCTACTTGTAAAATTTTTATACAATAACAAAATGTTTTTCATTTTCCTTCTTAAATTTCTTTATGACTCACTAGTCATTTAGGAGCATATTGTTTAATTTCCATGTGTTTGTAGTTTCCAAAATTCCTCTTGTTACTGATTTCTAGTTTTACTCCCACTGTGGTCAGAGAAGATACTTGATATTATTTCAATTTTTTTGGAATTTTTAAAGACTTGTTTTGGGACTTAACATATAGTCTATCCTTGATCCATGTGTAGTCATTGTATTTTGTAGTCATTGCATAAAACGTTCTGTAAATATCTATTAGGTCCATTTGGTCTATAGATAGAATCTATAGTTGAGATTAAGTCCAATGTTTCTTTGCTGATTTTATTTCTGGATAGTATTCAATGCTTCATGTGGGATGTTGAAGTCTCCAGTTATTGTATTGGAGTCTTCCTCTCTAGCTCTAATAATATTTGCTTTATATATCTGGGTACTCCAGTGTTGGGTGCACATATGTTTACAATTGCTATATTCTCTTGATGAAGTGAACCATTTATTACATAATGATCTTCTTTGTCTCTTTTTATAGTTTTTGTCTTTAAACATACTCCTGCTCTTTTTTGGTTTGCATTTGCAAGGAATGTCTTTTTTCCACCCCTTTATTTTCAATTTATGTGTGTCTTTAAAGGTGAAATGTGTTTCTTGTAGGCAAGATATTATTGGGTCTTGTTTTTTTTTAATCCATTTTGCCACTCTGTCTTTTGTTTCTTTATTTTTTCTTATGAAGACGAAGCCTTGCTGCATTGCCCAGGCTGGAGTGCAGTGGCACAATCTTGGCTCACTGCAACCTCTACCTCCTCGGTCCAAGTGATCGTCCTGCCTCAGCCTCCCAAGTAGCTGGGACTACAGACGCACGCCACCACACCTGGCTAATTTTTTTTGTATTTTTTGTGAAGAGACGGGGTTTCATCATATTGGCTTGCTGGTCTCAAACTCCTGACCTCAAGTGATCCGCCTGCCTTGGCCTCCCAAAGTGCTGGGATTACAGGCGTGAACCACCATGCCCAGCCCACTTTATGTCTTTTGATTGGAGAGTTTAGTTCATTTACCTTCAATGTTATTATTGATAAATAAGGACTTACTCTTGCCATTTTGTATCTGTTTTCTGGCTGTAGTCTTCCTTCTTTCCTTCCTTTCCATCTTCCTTTTAATGAAGGTGATTTTCTCAGGCGGTATGTTTTAATTTCTTGCTATTATTTTTTTGTGTATCCATCGTATGTTTTTTGATTTGAGGCCACCATAAGGCTTGCAAATAATGTCTTTCAACCCATTATTTTAAACTGATGACAACTTAACACTGATTGCATGAACAAGCAAAGAGATTAATAAAAACTCTACACTTTAACTTCATGCCCCTGCTTTTGACTTTTTGTTGTGTCTATTTATCTTATTATACCTTCTATGTCTTGAAAAGTTGTAGTTATTATTTTTTGATAGAGGCATCATTTAGTTTTTTTACTCAAGATATCAGTAGTTTACACACCACAGTTACAGTGTTATAATATTCTGTGTCTTTCTGTGTACTTATGGTTATCTGTGAGTTTTGTACCTTCAAATGATTTTTTTTTTTTTTGAGACAGGGTTTCACTGTCACCCTCGCTGGAGTGCAGTGGAGTGTGGCTCACTGCAGACTCAACCTCCCAGACTCAAGGAATCCTCCCATCCCAGCCTTTCAAATAGTTGGGACTATAGACATATACCACCATGCCCGGCTAATTTTTACTTTTTGTAGAGATAGGGTTTCATTATGTTACCCAGGCTGGTTTTGAACTCCTGGCCACAAGCGATCCCCCTGCCTCAGCTTCCCAAAGTGCTAGGATTATAGGTGTGAGCCCCCAGATGATTTCTTATTGCTCAATAACATCCTCTTTTTTTCTTAATTGAAGAAATTCCTTTAGCATTTCATGTAGGACAGGTCTGGGGTTGATGAAGTCCCTCAGGTTTTGTTTGTCCGGGGAAGTCGTTATTTCTTCTTCATGTTTGAAGGATATTTTCACTAGATAAATTCCAGGATGAAAAGGTTTATTTTTCTTTAGCACTTTAAGTATGTCATGCTAGTCTCTCTCCTGACCTGTAAGGTTTCCACTGAGAAGTCTGTTGCCAGATGTACTGGAGCTTCTTTGTATGCTGTTTCTTTTCTCTTGCTGCTTTTAGGATTCTTTTTTTATCTTTGATTTTTAGGAGTCTGATTATTAAATGTCTTGAGGTAGTCTTATTTGGGTTAAATCTGCTTGGTGTTCTATAACCTTCTTGTATTTGAATATTGATATCTAAGGAAAATTCTCCATTATTATCCTTTTGAATAAACTTTCTACCCCAATCTCTCTCTCTACTGCCTCTTTATGGGCAATAACTTAGATTTGCCCTTTGGAGGCTATTTTCTAGTTTTTGTAGGCATGCTTCATTCTTTTTTATTCTTTTGTTTCCTCTGACCATGTATTTTAAAATACACTGTCTTCAAGCTCACTACTTCTTTCTTCTGCTTGACAAATTCTGCTGTTAAGAGACTCTGATGCATTCTTCAGCATTTCAGTTGCATTTTTCAGCTTCACAGTTTCTGCCTGGTTCTGTTTATTTCAATCTCTTTGTTAAAATTATCTGATAGGATTCTGAATTCCTTCTCTGTTATCAACATGATTTTCTTGAGCTTCTTCAAAATGGCTATTTTGAATGATCTGTCTAAAAGGTTATATATCTCTGTCCCTCTGAGATTGGCCCCAGGTGTGTCCATAGATGTCATCCAGAAGGCAGGGCCTCTAGTTGGGAATCTTAGGAGTCTACCTGATGCTCTATTCTACTGTGGCTGAGCTGCCATCCAAGCCACAAGACAAAGTCCTTTCCACTATTCCCTCCCACTTCCTCAAGCAGAGGAGTTTCCCCATGGCCACCAGTGTCCTAGGCCCATGGTGAGTACTGCCTTGCTAGCACCAGTGTTCATTCAAGACCCAAGCGTTCTTTGGTCAGCTTATGGTGAATGCTTGCAGTCCTGAGTCTCTCCTTTCAGGGCAGTGGGCTTCTCTCTGGCCCAGTACAGGTCCAGAAATGCCATCCAGGAGCCAAGACCTGGAATCGGGGCCCCAGGGTCCCATTTGGTACTCTACCCAAACTGTGGCCAAGCTGGTACCTAAGCTGCAAGACAAAGTCTCCTTTACTCTTTCCTCTCCTTTCCTTAGGCAGAACGGATCTTTCCCTGTAGCCACCATAGCTAGGAATGTACTGGGTCACACATGAAGCCAGTGTGGCTCTGAGTCTCACCCAAGGCCTGCAGCCAGTACTGCTTGGCTAACACTGCTGACTATTCAGGGCCAAAGGGCCTTTTAGTCAGCAGGTGATGAATTTTGCCAGAACTGGGTCTTTCCGTTCTGGCAGCAGGTTCCTTTCTGGTGAGTTTAGACATGTCTTCCAGGAGCTAGAGCCTGGAATGAGGGCTTCAGACCTCTGCTTAGTGTCCTATTCTACTGTGGCTAAGCTTGTATCCAATTTGCCAAAAAACAGTCCTCTTTACTCTCCTCTTCCTCTCCTTAAGCAGAAAGAGTCTTTCCTGGAGCTGTAAGTTGTGCTGCGTGGAGTTAGGGGAGAGATGACACCGGCACTCCCTTGGTCACCCCAGCTGGTGTCTCACTAGGTCACATGCCTCCCAAGTACACTAGCTCCAAACACATCGTAGCACTAGGACTTGCCCAGGAATTGCAGTCCTTCTGGCCCAGACTGCCTTTTAAATGCACTTTAGCCCACTTCGGCGGGGCTTGCCAGAACTCAGGTTCTGACCACTGCGATGGATGATTTGCCCCTAGCTAGGGCATGAGCACTGGCTGAGTTCTGCTCCGTTGCTTTCCACTGTGAGAGGGCAGCACTAAGTTCCAATGCAATGTCCCACAATCACTGTGCTCTCTCTCCCAGAAGTGCACATATTCTCTCTCCATACCACACCCAGTGCCTCTTTCTTTAATGTGATTTTAATACTAAGTACTGTAATCACTCATCTGATTTTTGGCTCCTATGAAGTGCTTTTTCTGTGTGGATCATTGTGCAATTTGGTGTTCTGCAAGGTAGACAATTGCTGGAGGCTTCTTTTTAGCCATCTTACTCCACCTCCTCTTGATTTGCTAATATTTTTTTGAGGATTTGTACATCTATGTTCATGAGACTGGTTTTTAATTTTCCTTTCTTATATCTTAATCTGGTTTTGATATTAGGGTGATGCTGGCCTCATAAAGATGAGTTAAAAAGTATTCCCTTTGCTTCCATTTTCTGGAGGAAATTGTAGAGAACTGATACTATTTATTCCTTAAATGTATGGTAGGATTCAACAGTGAAACCATCTGGACCTTGTACTTTCTTTTTTTGGAAGGTTACTAATTATTAATTCAATATAAAATCAGCCTCCCCCTTCCTCAAGCAGAGGAGTCTCCCCAAGAATGCAAGGCTGGTTTAATGAGAGACATACATTTAATTCCATCACAATTGATCAGAAAACATACTTCCTATAACTTCAGTTCTTTTAAATTTGTTAAGGTTTGTTTTATGTCCCAGGATATGCTCTATCTTGGTAAATGTTCCATGTGCCCTTGAAAAAAATGTGTATTCTGCTGCCGTTGGATGGAATGTTCTATAAATGTCACTCAAATATCATTGGTTCATGTTGTTAATTTCTTCTAATCTTTTATGATTTTTTTTTTTTGTCTAATGGTTCTATGACTGATAGAAGGATTCTTAAGGCCACGCTGTAATTATGGATTTATCTATTCTTTCAATTTTGTCAGTTTTCACATTCTTTTATAACTCCATTGTTTAGTGCATACTATTTTAGGGTTGTTATGTCCGCTTGGCTTGGGGTTTGCTCAGTTTCTTAAATCTGAAGATTTATGTCTTCCACCAAATTTGGGGAGTTTTCAGCTATTATTTCTTTAAGTATATTTTCAGCACTGCACTCTTTCTCCTGTCCTTATGGAACTCCAATAACATAAAAGATCTTTGAGTATTTTCCCATAGGTCCCTGATGTCCTATATATTTTTTAAAATCTATTGTTTTTTCTCTGTTCAGTCTGTATAACTTTTATTGGTCTATCTTCAAGTTCAGTGTTTCTTTCCTCTGTCATCTCCACTCTGCCATTGTGTCCATCCAGTGAGTTTGTTTCTGTTATTGTATTTTTTTTTTTAAGTTCTAAAACTTGCATCTGGGGCTGGGTGTGGTGGCTCATGCCTGTAATCCCAGCACTTTGGGAGGCTGAGGCAGGCAGATCACTTGAGTCCATGAGTCTGAGACCAGCCTGGGCAACATGGCGAAACTCCCTCTCTATAAAAAATACAAAAAATTAGCTGGGCATGTGCCTGTAGTCCCAGCCATTCAGGAGACTGAGGCAGAAGGATCGCGTGAGCCCAAGAGAGCTTGCAGGTGACTGAGATCATGCCACTACATTCCAGCCTGGGTGACAGAGACAAATCCTGTCTCAAAAGAAATAAAGAATAAAATAGGCTGGGCAGAGTGGCTCACACCTGTGTGAGGCACTTTGAGAGGCTGAAGCAGGCAGACTGAGCACAGACAGGAGTTTGAGAGCAGCCTGGGCAGCATAGTGAGACCCTATTTTTTTTTAAGTATATTTAAAATTATTTAAAATAAAATAAAACTTCCATTTGGCTTTTCTTTATGTCTTCTGTTTATTTATTGAAACTTTGTTTTTTCAGTCTTCCTAGTTTCTTGATAAAGTTGTTGTTTTTACTGATAGTTGCTTTAAAAGTCCTTGTCAGACAATTCCAGTGTCTGTGCCATCTTGGTATTGGCATCTGTTGATTGCCTTTTCTCATTCTGGTTGACTTTCTGTTTTCTGACGTGACAAGTAATAGTCAGTGTTATCAGGACTGTGGGTATTATGCAACTCTGATTCATTTTTATATTTTCTACTTCAGCATGCATTCAACCCATTTGAATTCAGAATGCACATCATGACTCACTTTTGTGGACTGTGAGTCTGAATGTCAATTTGGTTTCAAATTCAGCGTCATCCTGCTCTGCTCTGCCCGTGTGCTATCCAGAGACCAATCTGAAACCCGAATGTTATTCCACATCATAGCTCAGTTCTTAAAGCTTTTGATGTGTTAATTCTGATGAATATCACACATAAGCCACTTGGGGATGTGAACAAATTAAAAGCCTCTTTTTCTGCAGCTCCCTCCTCTCTGTAATTCTGCCCACACTCTAACTGTAGGTGGGTGGCTGCTGACTCTGTTACTGCAGGGCAGATGGTAGTCAACAGGGCTCTACCTAGAGTCTCCACAGCATCCCATGGGAAGGAGGAAGGGGGGGATGTCACCTCTTATCACATTAGTGCAGGATGGGGCTCAATAATAGAGCTCCACTTGTCTCCAAAATTACTGGTGAGGAAGGGGAGTGGTGCCCACACAATAGGGCACAGCAGGGATGGTTGACCGAACTCTGCACCAGTCTCCCCAGAGCCTGCTGGGGAGAGGAGGGCTGTGACTTTTTTAATGGTGTTTGCCTGAAATAGAGCAAGTATTGTCAAAAGGGTCATCCTTGGAGGTTGCAGTGAGCTGAGATTGCGCCACTGCACTCCAGCCTGGGAGACAGAGCAAGACTCCACCTCAAAAAAATAAAAATAAAAAGGGGCCCTCCATCATTGCTGTCTCCTAAGTCCTTTGACCAGAGAAAGCATGTTCCTCAGGACTTTCTTTGTCTGTGCTTGTTGGTCATTTTGGGTTGTGCCTTCCTCTAGTGCCCAGGTTGAAATATGTGAGTACTATGAAAGCCCCTGAGAACTTCCTGCCAGGTCATCCCTTGAGACTCAAGTTGCCTAGCCAGTCTGCCTAGTTTACTCCACCTTCAGAGGTTTCTCATAATTGCTTTATGTATTTTGTCCAGTTTTTAGTTGTAATTAGCAGAAAGAA
Source organism: Cheracebus regulus (assembly GCA_963574635.1). Taxonomy (NCBI): domain Eukaryota; kingdom Metazoa; phylum Chordata; class Mammalia; order Primates; family Pitheciidae; genus Cheracebus; species Cheracebus regulus. The sequence continues at coordinate 15,052 of CAUYQU010082310.1, read as the reverse complement.
TAGGGGGGAATCCACTTTATCTTGTGTGGAAATGGAAGCCGCATGTATTTTTTTTAATCAACTTTTCGAGGTATAATTTACATGAAATAAAATGTGTCCATTTAAAGTATAGATTTCCATGAGTTTTGACAAATGTATATACCCATGTAACCCTAAACACAATCAAGATACTAAACATTTCCATTACCCCAAAAGGTTCCCTTTGTCTTCCTTCCTAGTCAGCTTCCTCTATCCTAAGCCTCAGACAACCACTGGCCTAATTTCTGCCAGTATAAATTGGAGTTGTCTTTTCTAGAGTTCCATATGAGAAAATCACATCGAATGTAGTATTTGTAGAAGTCTGTCTTCTTTTACTTAGTATAGTATCTGTGAGATTCATCCACATTGTTGGCATAGCAGTAGTTTGTTCCTTTTTATGTTTGTGTATGCTTTCATTTGGATTGTCACCATCCTATGCTCTTATCTGACAGACCCCAAGAGCCTACTGACCACAGCAGCTCCTGTTACCATGGCTACCATTTCTGCTCTCAGTGCTACTGCCCACTGATCCCGGGGAGGAACATTCTGGCATCCCTTAGTATTTATTTCAGGTATGGTTAGGAAAACATTCCAGAATAAAAGGATGGTTTCTTCTTGATGTATCTGAATTGATCTGCGGTCATATACTGATTAATCACATGCTTAGCCCAAGTACATAAAAAAGTCATTCTCTTGCCAGATAATTTTAGGGGTTTGTAACCTTGGTCTTATACTGCTCCATGGCCTATCAGTTAATAACAGGACTATGAAAAAGTAACAGGACTAGTGAAATTCCATAGTCCTGTTACTACAAGATTACCCATATCTTTTGATGATCTATCTATGGCAAACTCATAGAATCTACTGGACAGTCTTCATTTTATGTAAGAATGACCACTGTATCATAATATGTCAATGTCCTGCATAACTGTCACCATCCCTCCATGCTGAATACCTTGTGGCTTGTGATGAGTTGAGAACCTCACTTAACAGTCTTATCCACATCCTCAGGTTCTCTGAGGTTTTCCTTCTGTCCAGTCCACACACTTGTACCCTTGGCGGTCGAAGTACAGTCATGCACTGCATTCGATGTTCTCATCAGTGGTGGGCTGTAGACACAACAGTGGTCCCATAAAACCATAATGAAGCTCAAAAATCCCTATTGCCAACTGGCATCATAATGTCATAGAATAACACATTACCTTCTATGTTTAGATACACAAATACCACTGTGTTCCAACTGCCTGTAGTATCTGATAGTCACATGCTATGCATGTTTGTAACCTAGGAGCAACAGGTTGTACTATATGGCCTAGGTGTGTGGTAGCTATACTATTTAGATTTGTCTAAGTATACTCTGATGTTCACACAATGGTGAAGTCTCCTAATGACACATTTTTCAGAATGTCTCCCCATCACTTCAGCCAGCTGACACACTTTGTGATAGCAATTGTCAGATCAGCTGAAGGGTGATCTGACCTGTATATTCTCTTGTTTAATTTTATTTACAAATTAGATACACGATTTCTCTGATTGCTGTCTTCACAAACTACATTTGAACATACAAATGAAGTACTAAGTGGTTTTTATACAGGGAAACAAAGCCAGTTTTGTTTTCTACCAGCGCAAGGTTGGGTTAATTCTCTTCAAAAAGATGACTAAATATTTCCCATTTAGCAAAGTCCTGAGATAAAGAGATGCCAGGTATTTCTCATTATGTTGGTTTCTGTACTGCTATCTGTTTAGACACAAGCTTCCTTAAAAATGCACTTAGTTGTCATTTCTTCATAGATTTCGACCAAAACAACATATTGCAAGATTTAATGCAGAAGTAGATGTGAGAACTCATTTGTGTTCTATTAAGCCAAAGTAAATGTTTTAAAATGTAAAATAATAGCACTCTTCTGATATTTTTGTGAGAATACACATTTGTGGAAAATATACCTATCAAAGAAATATCAGAAAACCTTCCAAACTGAAGGACACATGTTTCCAGATTAAAATGACCTTCCAAATGCTTGACATAGTAAACAAAAAATAGGAGGAAAGGAGGGGAGAAAAGGAAAAAAGAAGATTCATACAAGGCTATATTATGACATTTCATCATACCATAGATAAAGAGATCCTGAAAGATTTCAGAAAGGAATATGAGATCACATATAAAGGAACAGGAATCAAAATGCCATTACCCTTCTCAACAACACTGGAAGCTCCAAGACAGCGCAGCAATGCTTTCATCGTAAGAGAAAATAATTATCAATACAGAATAATATTCCCAGCTAAACTATTAATTGTGAAGAAAGGCATTTTTAGACATCATGTGAGTATATTATAATAATGGTCCCAATTAATCACACCTCCCTGTATCCACACCACTTTACAATGAGAAATTTGCTGTTTCTCCTAATGAGAGAAGGAGTCTATTTCTTTACCCCTTAGGTCTGGGCTGGCCTGTGACTTGTTTTGACCAATACATGGAAGAAGTGACAGTATATGAGTTCTGCAGCCGAGGCATTAAGAGGCCTTGACCTTCTTCCTCTCCCCTTCTTGGAACCTTGAGACCACCATGCTGTGAGAAACCTGGGCATATCTACTGGAGGCTGAGAGGCCACATGACACATCTAAAACTCATACATGAAGATAGTAATGTAATGTGAAATTCCTAGAACAGCTTAATGCTAGTCTCTTTTTGGTTACCTTTTTCTTTAGAATTGTCTGTACAGTGTATGAGATTTTTGTTAAATTTTGCAAATGTTTTCTCTCCATTATAGCTAATCATTTAGCTTTGTTTATGGCATGTTTTTATGACAGAAAGTTTTATGTTTTATTTTTGGTTGGTTACATCTATTAATACTTTCCTTTTGTGTCTTTGAGGTTTTGTTTCTTGATTAAGGAGGACTTCTCCACTCAAAGATTTGATCTTATTTACTTAAAAAGCAAAAAATAAACAATAAAATAAAATCACAGTATAATATAAGCAACTGGTTAATGCAGTATGGTGGTAGTGATCAAAGAGAGCTGAGTCTGCAGCTCTAAGGAGTGGCGTGGAGAAGGCCAGGCAGGCACTTGCTCCTTTTCTATTCTACCTCTTTCCCTTATATTCCAACCTGAAAGTTTCACCGATCAAGTGTGTCCTGAATCTGACCACTCACTGTCTTCGCTCCTGCCAATCTGCTCCAGGCCTCCATCCTTTCTTGCCTAAATGAACTCTAAAGCTGGCTTGTGTCCTGCATCCACCCTCCACTCTTGCCCTTGTTTCAGTTATCTATTGCTGTAAAATAAACTTCAAACCAAGCGCTTCAGTCTCACAATTCTGGTTTTCCTGGGCCGGTTCCTCTACTCGTGTGATGTGGCTGGAGCTGTGGGCATTTGTGGGCTTGAGTGGGCAGAATGTTCAGTGACCTGGTGGTTCACTCACCTAGTGGCAGTTGGCTAAGTTTTCAGCTAGGACAGTGGCCTCTCCATGTAGCTTGGGCTCAGGGATAGTATTCTGGGAAGGAAGTAGAAGCTGGCAGTTCCATTGAGGCCTGGGCTTGAAGTCCCAGAACATCCTTTGCCACTGCCTTGTAATGATCAAAGTAGTCACAAGGTCAGCCTAGATTCAAGGGCTTGGAGGAATACTACCTTTCAACTTCCCAGTTTCCAGAGAACTTTAAAAAACAAACAGGGCTCAACACAGTGACATGTGTACATGTAGTCCCAGCTACTTGGGAGGCTAAAGTGGGAGGATCACTTGAGCTTGGGAGGTTGAGGCTGTAGTGAGCTGTGATTGCTCCAGTGCACTCCAACCTGGGTGACAGATCAGACCTTGTCTCAAAACCCTCTCCCCAAAACAAACAGACATAATTCTCCTGCTGAAATCCACTGCTCACTAGATCTATATTGCAACAGCCTGCCTTACCTGGCCACTGCCTAACTCTGTCCCTCATACCTTTGCTCTGTCCCTACTGGTCATACTGCTGTTTCCCCAGGACCCCAAACTCACCACCCCTCAGGGACTTAGCCTAGAACAATTTCCCTCCAGGTCTTCATTAGGCCACTGCACTCCATTGTTTACAGACTTTAGATAGCTATTATTTACTCATCTGTTTTGGGTCTCCTTAACTGGCATGAATGGAAGGTCTTGTGGGCAGCGCTTTTCTCTGTCCTATCCTACATTCACTCTTAGCATCTAGAATAGTGTTATCACAGGAGTAGCATAAAAGTATACTCTGTGGTTAACTGAATTTACTGTCCTAAATCTTGGGCATGTGCAGCTTTGAGAAACATACAAATTAATGTTAAAAACAGTGGTCAGTAGCAGGGAGATCCAACAATACACCAGTCCTGCATGCGTACCCACTGGCATGTTTCTACCTTCCTAACAAGAGCTGACAGCTGTTTTGCTGCATCCTGTACAGGGCAGCTGCTGCTGCAAGCCCAGCTGATGGGTCCGTAATTGATCTGCCTGCTGCATGCCTTTAACTCCGGGAACTCAGGTGAACTCATCACACACTCTGGCCAAACTAGGGGACTGCTGGCTTTGACATTTTAATTCATTTTTGGTGTCGGCTGCCCTTCATTGATTCACTGAATTATAGAGGTCTGAACAAGAATCCCTACACTGGCTTCTCAATGGTTCTTAAGAAGCCAGTGTAGCCCAAGGTCGTTAACCCAAGAGATCCCACATCTATCCAGGAAGCAAGAGGTGTGATAAGGCCAGAATTCTAACAGATACCCATTCCACATGTGTCAGAGAAAAAACTAAGTCCAAGACAAAATCGACAAAGGTGATTTATTCATAAATTTGCAGCAACGGAACCCTTCTGCTGAAACCTTTGTTTCAGCAAGGATTCAGAGGGGTTAGATGTTAGAGAGTAAAAAAGGGAAATACTGACATTGTTAACTTGGCGAATGTCGTATAAGGGTAGGGTTTGTGGAAGCAAGCCAAGGGACAAACTGGTCTTCAAGTATATTTGGCCATACTTGATTAGCTTCAAGGACGCAAGTGAGCAGTTGGGGAGCATTTCAAAAGAGGAAAGGGGCGGAGAGTTTTCTGTGGCCAGCCATTTCCTGAAAAAGGTGAAGGTTCATGGGATGCTTTTTTGCAGTCTATCATCATGGTTCTTAGGGGGTAGGGTGGGGGGGGTGGTGGTATGTGGTTGCCACAGCAGTTAAGTTTCTCACATGAATCATTAAATTTCAAATAATTAAAATTTTAGAGTTGGAAGGTATCTTAAAGTTAATCTGGTCACTCTGACTACCCATATTCCCACTCTCATCCCAAGTTCATTTAATGAATGAAAAAACTCAGACATAGGGTAATTTGGTGTCTAACCCTTAGCAAAGGTTAGATGTAGAATTAGAAGTTTTCCTGAATCCTAGGACTGCAATATAACATCATGCATTTTAAAAGTAAAACAGAAAAGAAAAAGAAAATACAGTAAGTAGTCACATAAACCAGTTCTAGCTACGTCCATTGGTCCCCCTGCTGCTGCTCCTTTTTTTTTAATGAGGAAATTTTAATAATCTTTATTAAATGTTTTTTACACCTTGGTCTAAAGTAAACCAAAACCTCTCTGTATATTATATGATTACAGGAGAAAATCATTGTATTTGTGTGTGTGTGTGTGTATGCGAAAGTTAGAGAAGATTTCTTTGAACCTTAATTTTACAGTATACAAATTTTACAGTCTACAATGACAGAATGGCCACAGGCAAAGTGGATAATGTCTCTTTGTGATCCTGGCTGAATTGTGGCCTCACATGGAAGTTGCCTTCCTCGTCTTTTTTTTTTTAATTTAATTTATTTATTTTACTTTAGGTGCATACTATATCTGGCATTTCTCCCCATGTTAGCCCTCCCCACCCCCTCACCCCCCCATCTCTCCCCTACCCACCCCCAACTGCCCCCAGTGTGTGATGCTCCCCTCCCTGAGTCCACGTGTTCTTGTTCAACACCCACCTATGAGTGAGAACATGCGGTGTTTGGTTTTCTGTTCTTGTGTCAGTTTGCTGAGAATGATGGTTTCCAGATTCATTCAAGTCCCTACAAAGGACATGAACTCCTCATTTTTTATGGCTGCATAGTATTTCATGGTGTATATGTGCCACATTTTCTTTGTCAGTCTATCACTGATGGGCTTTGGGTTGGTTCCAAATCTCTGTTATTGTACACAGGGCTGTAATGAACATACATGTGCATGTATCTTTACAGCAGTACAATTTATAGTTCTTTGGGTATATACCCAGTAATGGGATTGCTGGGTCAAATAGAATTTCTATTTCTAGATCCTTGAGAAATCACCACACTGTCTCCCACAATGGTTGAACTAATTTACACTCCCAACTGTGTAAGTCTTCCTATTTCTCCACATCCTCTCCTGCATCTGTTGTCTCCAGATTTTTTAATGATCACCATTCTAACTGGCATGAGATGATAATCTCAGTGTGGTTTTGATTTGCATTTCTCTAATGACCAGTGATGATGAGCATTTTTTCATGTTTGTTCACCTCATATATGCCTTCTTTTGTAAAGCGTCTTGATATCCTTCGCCCACTTTTGAATGGGGTTGTTTTTTCTCTTGTATATCTGTTTTAGTTCCTTGTAGATTCTGGATATTAGCCCTTTGTCAGATGGGTAGATTGCAAAAAATTTTTCCCGTTCTGTTGGTTGCTGATTTGCTCTAATGATGGTTTCTTTTGCTGTACAGAAGCGCTGGAGTTTAATTAGATCCCATTTGTCTATCTTGGCTTTACTGCCATTGCTTTTGGTGTTTTAGTCTTGAAGTCATTGCCTATGCCTATGTCCTGGATGGTTTTGCCTACATTTTCTTCTAGTGTTTTTATGGTGTTAGGTTTTATGTTTAAATCTTTGATCCATCTGGAGTTAATTTTAGTGTAAAGTGACAGGTAGGGGTCCAGTTTCTGCTTTCTGCACATTGCTAGCCAGTTTTCCCAACACCATTTATTAAACATGGGAGTCCTTTCCCCATTGCTTGTTTTTGCCGGATTTGTCAAAGATGAGATGGTTGTAGATGTGCGGTGTTTCTTCTGGGGTCTCTGTTCTGTTCCATTGGTCTATGTCTGTTTTGGTACCAGTACCATGCTGTTTTGATTACTGTAGCCTTATAGTATAGTTGGAAGTCCGGCAGTGTGATCCCTCCAGCTTTGTTCTTTTTGCTTAGGATTGTCTTGGCTATGCGGGGTCTTTTGTGATTCCATATGAAGTTTAAAGTGGTTTTTTCTAGTTCTGTGAAGGTCGTCATTGGTAGCTTGATGGGGATAGCGCTGAATCCATAGATTACTTTGGGCAGTATGGCCATTTTCATGATACTGATTTTTCCTAACCATGAGCATGGAATGTTTCTCCATGTGTTTGTGTCCTCTCTTATTTTGTCGAGCAGTGGTTTGTAGTTCTCATTGAAGAGGTCCTTTACATCCTTTGTTAGTTGTATTCCTAGGTATTTTATTCTCTTTGTAGTAATTGCGAGTGGGAGTTCGCTCTTGATTTGGCTGTTTGTCTGTTATTGATATATAGGAATGCTTGTGATTTCTGCACATTGACTTTGTATCCTGAGACTTTGCTGAAGTTGCTTATCAGTTTGAGAAGATTTTGGGCTGAGACAATGGGGTCTTCTAGATATACAATCATGTCATCTGTAAATAGAGACAGTTTGACTTCCTCCTTTCCTAATTGAATACCCTTTATTTCTTTTCCTTGCCTGATTGCTCTGGCTAGAATTTCCAATACTATGTTGAATAGGAGTAGTGAGAGAGGGCATCCTTGTCTAGTGCCTGATTTCAAAGGGAATTCTTCCAGCTTTTGCCCGTCCAGTATGATACTGGCTGTAGGTTTGTCATGTGTAGCTTTTATCTTTTTATGATATGTTCCATCAATATCTAGTTTATTGAGAGTTTTTAGCATGAAGTGCTGTTAAATTTTATCTAAGGCCTTCTCTGCATCTATTGAGATAATCGTGGTTTTTGTCTTTGGTTCCATTTATGTGATGGATTACATTTATGGATTTGCGTATGTTGAACCAGCCTTGAATGCCTGGGATGAAGCCTACTTGGTCGTGATGGATAAGCTTCTTGATGTGCTGTTGCAATCTGTTTGCCAGGATTTTATTGAAAATTTTTGCACTGATGTTCATCATGGATATTGGCCTGGTTTTGGTATCAGGATGATGTTGGTCTCATAAAATGAATTAGGGAGGATTCCCTCCTTCCGTATTGTTTGGTACAGTTTCAGAAGGAATGAAACCAGCTCCTCTTTGTACTTCTGGTAGAATTCGGCTATGAACTCATCTGGACCTGGACTTTTTTTGGTTGGTAGGCTATTGATTGCTGCCTCTACTTTCAGCCCTTGTTATTGGTCTATTCAGGGTTTCAACTTCCTCCTGGTTTAGTCTTGGTAGAGTACAAGTGTCTAGGAATTTATCCATTTCTTCCTGTTTTACTGGTTTACGTGAGTAGAGCTGTATGTAGTAATCTCTGATGGTAGTTTGTATTTCTGTGGGATCAGTGGTGATATCCCCTTTATTGTTTTTTATTGCATCTATTTGATTCTTTTCCCTTTTTTATTAATCTGGCTAGCGATCTGTCTATTTTGTTGATCTTTTCAAAAAATCAGCTCCGGTATTTATTGATTTTTTGAAGGGTTTTTGCTGTCTCTATCTCCTTCAGTTCTGCTCTTAGTTATTTCTTGTCTTCTGCTAGCTTTTGAGTTTCTTTGATCTTGCTTTTCTTTCAATTTTGATAATAGGGTGTCGATTTTAGATCCTTCTTCTCTGGTGGGCATTTATTGCTATAAATTTCCCTCTCGACACTGCTTTAAAGGTGTCCCAGAGATTCTGGTAAGTTGTGACTTTATTCTGGTTGGTTTTGAAGAACATCTTTATTTCTGCCTTCATTTCATTGTTTATCCAGTCAACACTCAGAAGCAAGTTGTTCAGTTTCCAAGTGGTTGTGCAGCTTTGAGTGTGTTTCTTGATCCTGAGTTCTAGTCTGATTGTGCTGTGGTCTGATAGACTGTTTGTTATGATTTCTGTTCTTCTGCATTTGCTGAGGAGTGATTTGCATCCAATGATGTGGTCAATTTTAGAGTAAATGCAATGTGGTGCTGAGAAAAATGTATATTCAGTGGATTTGGGGTGGAGCACTCTGTATATGTCTATTAGGTCCGCTTGGTCCAGCTCTGCATTCAAGTCCTGGATACCCTTGTTAATTTTGTCCCATTGATCTAATATTGACAGTGGAGTGTTGAAATCTCCCACTGTTATTGTGTGGGAGTCTAAATCTCATTTTAGGTTAAGAACTTGCTTTATGTATCTGGGTGCTCCTGTGTTGGGAGCGTATATATTTAGGATAGTTAGCTTTTCCTGTTGGATTGATCCGTTTACCATTATGTAATGTCCTTCTTTGTCTCTTTTGATCTTTGTTGGTTTGAAGTCCATTTTATCAGAGATTAGGATTGCAACCCGTTTTTTTTGTTGTTGTTGTTCTCCATTTGCTTGGTAAATCTTCTTCCATCCCTTTATTTTGAGTCTATGTGTGTCTTTGTATGTGAGATGGGTTTCCTGAATACAGCACACCTATAGGTTCTGACTTTCTATCCAGTTTGTCAGTCTGTGTCTTTTGATTGGGGCATTTAGGCCATTTACATTCAATGTTAACATTGTTATGTGTGAATTTGATCCTACCATTTTGTTACTGGCTGGTTTTCTTTCCCATTAGTTGACTTATTTTATTCATTGCATTTTTGGTCTTTGCCAACAGGTTTGCTTTTGCAGTGTCTGGTACTTGTTCCTTTCTGTGCTTAGTGTTTCTTTCAGGAGCTTCTGTAGGGCAGGTCTGGTGGTGACAAAATCTCTCAATAATTGCTTGTCCATAAAGGATTTTATTTCTCTTTCACTTACGAAGCTTAGTTTGGCTGGATATGAGATTCTGGGTTGAAAGTTCTTTTCTTTAAGGATATTGAATATTGGCCCCCACTCTCTTCTGGCTTATAGGGTTTCTGCTGAGAGATCTGCTGTGGGTGACCTGACCTTTCTCTCTGGCTGCCCTTAACATTTGTTCCTTCATTTCAACCCGGTGAATCTGACGATTATGTGCCTTGGGGTTGCTCTTCTTGAGGAATATCTTTGTGGAGTTCTCTGTATTTCTTGAATTTGAAATTTGGACTGCCTTGCTAGGCTTGGGACATTCTCCTGGATAATATCCTGGAGCATGTTTTCCAGCTTGGATTCATTCTCCCCATCATATTCAGGTACACCTATCAAACGTAGATTAGGTCTTTTCACATAATCCCATATTTCTTGGAGGCTTTGCTCATTTCTTTTCACTCTTTTTTCTCTTCTCTTGACTTCTCTTTTTATCTCATTGAGTTGATCATCAGTCTCTGATATCCTTTCTTCTGCTTGATCCATTCAGCTATTAAAACTTGTGTTTGCTTCATGGAGTTCTCATGCTGTGTTTTTCAACTCGATCAAGTCGTTTATGTTCTTCTCTAAGCTGGTTATTCTAGTTATCATTTCATCTAACGTTTTTTTCAAGGTTTTTGGTTTCTTTTCATTGAGTTAGAACGTGTTCCTTTAGCTCAGAAAAGTTTATCATCATCCACCTTCTGAAGCCTGTTTCTGTCAGTTCGTTGCACTCCTCAGTCAAGTTGTGATCCTGGTGTGTTGTTGAGGAGTTGTGATCCCTTGAAGGAGAAGAGGGGTTCTGGTCTTTGATGGTTTCATCTTCTTTGCGCTGGTTTTTTCCCGTCTTTGTGGACTTACCTGGCTGTTGTCAGGGAGCTGCTTGATGAGGTCACTTGTCTGCCTGTGGAGGCGCTACTGGGTTTCCAGGGACTCCTTCAGGTTACTAGGGAAGCTTCCTGTGTCTTTTTTTGTTTATACTGGGAGATTAGGCCCTCCTCTTCCACTGACCTGTAGGCACTGCTGGGTTGTCAAGAATGCTGTCCCGTTGCTATGTAGGCTTCCTGTGTTTTTTGTTAAAACATGTAGCCCAGTCCCACCCATCTAGTGGTGGGTTGTGCCCTTCCTCCACTGGGCTGGATCATTCAGGGTTCATCTCAGACTGTGGCACTGGCTGCGCAACCCACTAGAGTCAGAGCTTCAGCCCTCTGAGGTTTGTCAGGGAGGATAGGGACCCACCCAGCTGCACCCAGCCATCTCCCCCTTTCAGCTTCCTCTCTCTCTGGTCATGGGGTAGGGGCCCACCCAGCGGCTCCCGCTTACAGCTCCCTCTCCCTCTCTCTCTCTGGGCGGAGAGAGGGGGCAGCAGCTTAGTCTGCAGGCTCTTATTCAACTCCGAGCTTGTAATTACCAGCGCTTAACTGGCAAAGATCCCCTATTCTGTGTATTGCTGAGGCTTTGGGAGAAGTGCTGTATCTGGACCAGAGTGCCAGAGGGGAGCCTCTGACTTGCTGGTCAGATGCACTTTCTGGGTGAAGCAGCACCCCTCCCCGCCTCGGTCTGCCCTGAGTGGGCTTTGCTTACCATTGGACCAGACCTGTTGAAAAGTTCCTGGTACCTTGGTTGGAGCTCGGAGATCTCTGGATTTCTGCGTCTCTCTCGCTGGGTGTTGTGTGCTGGAGTCGTGTCTAATTGGCCATCTTTGATCCCCCTGCTTCTTGTTTATTAACAGAAACTGTTCAGGGACTGTAGGGCTCAGAGCTTCAGGGGTCTGAGCCCTTATCCAGCCCTGGGGGATGGGTCTTGATTGATCCAGCTCAGTCAAATTCTCCACAGATTTAATTCTGGCCAATGAATATGAGAAGAAATGAGAAGGTGGAAGGATGTCTTAGTCTACTTTTTGCTGCTATAATACGAATACCACAGATGGGGTAATTTATAATGAACAGAAATTGACCTTGCAGAGTTCTGGAGGCTGGGGAGTTCAAAATCAAGGTGTTGGCATCTTGCAAGGGGCTTCTTGCTGTTACCCATGGTGGAGGGCAGAAGGGCGGGGGAGACAGAGAGTGAGAGAGCGAGAGAGAGAGAGAGCGAGTGCAACACATGGAACTTCGGGAGGCACATTCACACTACAGCAGAGGACCGCTGGAAAAGGAAGGTTTTTAAAGTTTTTTTTAGGACACCATGGAAGGGACAGCCATTTTCTGCCATGGGACATGGGTGGTGTTTTTGTTTTTGGCATGGGAAAAGGCTTATACAACTCTGGTCAACTTGGCAACACTACTCACAAGTTGAAAAACTCCTTTGACCCTACAAATCCCTTCTATTAACAGTATTATAGCCTACAGAACCTAGGTATTTAGGAGAGAAAAAAAAAATGTTCAAAGATGTATTGACTTTTAATAAAAGCAAATAATTGGACATAACCCAAGTATCCAAGTACAGGCTATCATAAAACACTGTGAAGGACTTTGAAATAGGTCTTACCCACCGCCCCCACCTCTGCCTCCAATTACTGGGTGTTCCATCTGATCTAGCCCACCTTTCTGGATTGATTCCACCTTTCATTTCATTACCTTTGAGCTACTTTACAATTATGTAAATTAAAGGAAACTGATAATGCAGATAATTCTTGTTCATAGAAATGCTGTGACCAATGGAATGTAGCTGATTATTGTTCTACAGATATTGGCCAATTTTGCCAGTTTTGTAACTAGGAAGCAAATTCATTTCAGCATTCCTGCTAGGCTTATAATTATTTTTTTCTTTGGACTCTCCTTTGAGCCAATTAAAGTGTCCTGCTGGTTCTCTCAATAATGAACAAGCTAAATACAATCTTTAACATGTTAATTTTGTATGAGTCATAATCTTAACTTCTTAAAAGTTATCCTTTAACAAGGTAGTTAAGTAAATTTAATATGTTCATGTGCTATAATTTACTTGCAGCCCTCTTAAAACAGTTATAAAGACCATATGGCAACATGGACAAATACTCCTGATAAAAATGGCAAGTGGGGGAAAAAGCAGAAATGCAAAATTTGTACTATGCTGTGATTAAAGCTAAAAGCTGTGCTTAGGGCAAGAAATAGAAGGGAAGGAAAAAAAATTGAAGTTGGATTTGCTAGGGTGGTAGGATCTTGAACAGATTAAAAAAAAAAAAAAAAAGAACCCTGACTTCTTATTCTGTTGTTATACATTAAAAATAAAATGGCCCTGTATTAGTTTTCTATTGTTGCTATAACTAATTACCACAATGGTTTAAAGCAACACTCATTTATCATCTTAGTAAAAAATTCAGCAGTTCTGGAGGTCAGAAGTACAAAATGGGCATCACAGGGCTAAAATTAAGGTATAGGTAGGGGTGTGTTCCTTTCAGGAGTCCTAGGGGAAAATCCATTTCCTTTCCCTTTCTAGTGTCTAGAGGCTGCCAGCATTTCTTGGCTTGTTGCTCTCCTTCCTCCATCTTAAAAGCCAAAACTTTAGCATCCTCAATAGTCTTTGCACCCTCACTTCACCTTCACTGATGCTTGTATGGATGTGTGCGCTTACACTGCATCCGCCCAGGTAAATAAAGAGACTCTTCCTGTCTCAGAATCCTTACTTAACCACATCTGCAGAGTCTCTTTTGCCAGTTAAGGTGACACAGTCACAGGTCCTGGGGATTAGGATGTGAAAATCTTTGAGGACCCCCATCCTCAATCAGAGGATTTCCCTGAAATGCAAGTTCAGTAAGAACAGCTTTCCATATGCCTGAGTGAAGGCACAACACTGACTGCTGAGTGCAAAACGACACAGTGTAGGATTCCATCTTAATTAAATTTCGGAACAGGCAACACTAGCCTATGGTGGAAAAGAATTACAACAATTATCGCCTCTAAGTGTGGGGTGGGGTTGACTGGGAAAGGCCATTATGGAATTTTCTGGCATGGTGATATTCTTTATCCTGGCAGGACACAAAAGTGCACACAAACACTACTCTCTAGTCAATGGTATGTACTGGGGGTAATTGTGATGTGTGCCATTTACTCTGAAGAGACATAATGGATAGTTTGATGGACAGATAGATATGTGATATATAGGTACAGTAACATGTTTATGATAGAATCTAGGTGGTGGGTATACAGGCATTCATTTTAATAATCTTTGTTGTTTGAAAACTTATATAAAAAAATTTTGGGAACACTAAGATATGGCCCTGGAATACGACTCTGGCAGTCCAGATTATAAATTAACAAAAAGAATTTAGGAAGCCATTAAGCAAGCTCTTGAATAACTTCCTATTTAAAATCAGTGGTTCTCAACTAGGGCAATTTTGGAAGGTGTCTAGAAAGGTGTTGGAGCATTCTCTATAACTCTCAGTAAGGGCAAGGTGTTACTGGCACTCAGGGTAGGGTCCAGGGAAGCTACTGCAAACCACGCAGCCTCTCCACAGGACTAAGTCTTTCTACACTAGATGTTACTGAGGAATACCAATTTAAAATCACAATCTTCCCTTCGAATCTCTTCATGAATTTGCTTGCAGTTGCTTGTAGCGCATCTCCAAATGGACTGTGACTCACTTCTCGAAAGTCTGTTGCATCTCCCACTTCTCTGTAACCCAAAAACACCCAGCATAGTGCTCTACTCAGAACACACATGTAATAAACATTTGATAATGGGGTGGGGTGTTCCCTGACTATCCTGGCCTGCCCTTCAGGCAGTTCCTTTGATGCAAACCTACTGCCCCCCACATTCCCCCTCCTCACCCCTTAATGGCCAATGCGAAGGCTGTTCACTGCTGCATTTTTCTGCCAGGACACAATCTTGAAACTACATCCCCACTGCCACCCTCCTTCACCCTGCCCAACCCCATCCTCCCGCACCAAATGGCAGGGGAGGCACTTGAAAGTAACCACCATGACACAGAGCTGAGAAAAGCTGGCATAAAGCACTTTTACTGCAATAATAAAACTTGAAACTCATATATAGTGCCGGGGGGAGGGGGCAGCAACGATTTCTCTCACCAAATCACTACACAGGACAGCAAAGGGGTGAGAAGGGGCTAGGAGGAAAAGCCAGGAAACTTTGAGATCAGCAGAAAGAGCCAAGCATCAAAAAACAGGAGATGCTGAAGCTGCGATGACCAGCATCAT
>CAUYQU010082307.1:0-18381 GCA_963574635.1 Cheracebus regulus | reverse complement strand
GGGGTCTGAGAACAGACTGAAAAGGGAAGGAGTTGCCACACCTGTTCTCCAAGAAATAGTCACCCCTGTAAGAGAGCCTGAAGAACAGTCCTAGATGTTGGGATTTGAGAATAAAATATTCTGGTAACAACTGGGAGCAGTAGCTCACACCTGTAATCCCAGCATTTTGGGAGGCCAAGGTGAGTGGATCACGAGGTCAGGAGTTTGAGACCAGCCTGGCCAACATGGTGAAACCCTGTCTTTACTAAAAATACAAAAATTAGCCAGGCACAATTTTGGGCATCTATAGTCCCAGCTACTCAGGAGGCTGAGGCAGGAGAATCCCTTGAACCTGGGAGGTGGAGGTTGCAGTGAGCTAAGATCATATACCACTGCACTCCAGCCTGGGCAACAGAGCAAGACTCCACCTCAAAAAAATAAAATAAAATAAAATCTGGTGTAAGCTAGAGATACTAGGCAGAGAAAAGAACCAAGATATTGGCTAAGCTCCACATCACGGAAACACTCAGACAAAAGCAATGTCAGAGAGAAGTAGATGACTCAGAATAATCTATGGACTCAACCCTCAACCCTGGCAGGGTCATCCCAGCCTCCTTTCCTGGCTGAGCCACAGACTCATAAAGGGCAAGAGGCTGGGCTGCACACACTTGTTTTCTTCTAAATCATGGGAAAGTAAGTTCTGCCTCACTCTTTCAGTCTTCCAGATAATTAGCTAAGTGCTGCTTACTTAATTCCTTTATTCCTTTATTTTTATTTATTTATTTATTTGTTTGTTTGAGATGGAGTCTCGCTCTGTTGCTCAGGCTGGAGCAATTCTCCTGCCTCAGCCTCCCAGGTAGCTGGGACTACAGGTGCACACCACATGCCCGGCTCATTTTTGTAATTTTAGTAAAGATGGGATTTCACCATGTTGGCCAGGCTGGTCTCGAACTCCTGACCTCATGATTGACTTGCCTCGGCCTCCCAAAGTGCTGAGATTACAGGGCTTAACTTAATTTCTAAACAACACAATCACTGGACAAGCAGACTACCTGATAATTTGCTGTAGCTATGTTTAGCATCTTGCTTCATTTGTAATTTGCTGTGGTTAGAATGTTTTTTATTCAAAGACCCTTTCCTCAACACACAATGTCCTCCATACACATGGCAAACACAAGTTACCCATCATCCTGGTCATCTCTGATGTTCTAATCTTTTGTCATCTCTGATGTCTAGTAACTGGCATCATTTGCTTGTTAGAAAAAAACTTGCACAGGTACAAGAAATTTTTATCCAAACTATGAGAAAATATCTTTGTCTAAAGGTTTAGTTTCAAAAAATTACGACGTTTGTTTTTTTAAATTTTTATTTTCTTTAGTTCATTTTCTTTTCTTTTCTTTTCTTTTTTGAGATAGAGTCTCGCTCTGTCACCCAGGCTGGAGTGCAGTGGTACAATCTCAGCTCACTGCAACCTCCACCTCCCAGGTTCAAGCAATTCTCCTCCCTCAGCCTCCTGAGTAGCTGGGATTACAGGCACCTAGCACCACACCCGGCTAGTTTTTGTACTTTTAGTAGAGACAGGGTTTTACCGTGTTGGACAGACTGATCTCAAACTCCTGGTCTCAAACAATTCACCCGCCTTTGCCTCCCATAGTGCTGGGATTACAGGCATCAGCCACCATGCCCAGCCTTGGTTTGTATTCTAACAAAGAATTCTAAAGACTCAGGGAGTCTTCTCTGCCTAATGTCAAGGATGTTCTCCCTGATGAGTCAGGGACCTCCAGCTGCATTTCAGCCGCGCTCCTCTGCAGCACACCTTGTGATCCATTTCCTCAAAGTGCCTAAGAAACTGTATTCCAGGCACCTGCAAGAGAGCAGGGACTAGCTTTCCTTACAGACATAAAGATGGTGTTTTCCCAGTGTGTTTGCCCATTTTGCATTGCTATAAAGGAATCCCTGAGGCTGGGTAATTTATCAAGAAAAGAGGTTTATTTGACTGATGGTTCTGCAGACTGGATAGGTACCATGGCGCCAGCATCTCCTGCTGGTGAGGAATGTGGGCTGCTTCCCACACATGGCAGGAAGTGAAGGGAAACTGGCCTGTGCAGAGAACAATCACATGGCAAGAGAGGAAGAAAGAGAGACAGGAGAAATGTGCCAGGCTCTTTTTAATCACCAGCTCTCCTAGGAACTAATAGGGCAAGAACTCACTCATTACTATAAGGATGGCACCAAGCCATTCATAAGGTATCCAACCCCAAGATCCAAACGCCCCCAACCAAGCCCCACCTCCAACACTGGGGATCAATTTCACTATGAGATTTGAAAGGGACAAATATCCAAACTACATCACCCAGGATGGTATGTTAGAAGGGGCCGTCATGGAGTGTGTTAGTCTGTTTTCATGCTGCTAATGAGGACATACCCAAGACTGGGTAATTTATAAAGAAAAAGAGGTTTAATGGACTCACAGTTCCACGTGGCTGGGAAGGCCTCACAATCATGGTGGAAGGCAAAGGGGAAGCAAGACACAGCTTACATGGTGGCAGACAAGAGAGCGTGTGCAGGGGAATGCCCTTTATAAAACCATCAGATCAGCCAGGTGCCATGCCTCACACCTGTAATCCCAGCTCTTTGGGAGGCCGAGGTGGGTGGATCACTTGAATTCAGGAGTTCGAGACCAGCCTGGCCAACATGGTGAAACCCAGCCTCTACTGAAAATACAAAAATTAGCTGGGTGTGGTGGCTCTCACCTGTAATCTCAGCTACTCGGGAGGCTGAGGTGGGAGGATTGCTTGAACCTGGAAGGCGGAGGTTGCAGTAAGCTAAGATCATGCCATTGCACTCCAGCCTGGGTGGCAGAGTGAGACTCCATCTCAAAGAACAAAAACAAAAACAGAAACACATCAGATCTCATCAGTCTTATTCAGTGTCATGAGAACAGCATAGGAAAGACCCAGGCTTGTGCTTCAGTTACCTCCCACCAGGTCCCTCCTATGACAAGTGGGAGTTATGGAAGCTACAATTCAAGACTTGGGTGGGGACACAGCCAAACCATATCATGGATCCAGGCAGAGTTAGGGTCAAACACTGTATCTGCTCTTACTAGGAATGTCATATCGAGTCAATCTCTCATTCTCATAAGCTTCCCTTGTTTTTCCGAACCGTAAAATGGTAATATTTGCTTTGGGAGGTGGTTTTCAGGATTAGAAATGGTATAAACTTCTTGGTACCCAGTAAAGATACTACAAATGTAGTGAACGTTACTACCACCTAATGTAGAACAGATGCCATCAAGGAAGAAAGCTCTATTCTTTTCTATGGATATATTTAAAATGCTGTTGTGTCTATAAATGCAAATAAACCTCTAAGCTTCCTTGAAGGGGTGAAACACAGAGTTCATTCTTCTGGCATTTTACTCAACCCCTATATTCTGATGAAAAACCCAGGTCAGAGAGAAGCCGGAGGGCCGTGGTGTAGTCATAGCGATTCTCCTGCCTCAGCCTCCCTAGTAGCTGGGATCACAGGCATGCACCACCATGCCCAGCTTGTTTTGTTTGTTTGTTTCTGTAGAGATGGGTCTTGCTATGTAGCCCATGCTAGAGTGCAGTGGCACGATCACAGCTCAGTGCAGTCTCAGACTCCTGGACTTAAACGTCATCCTGCCTCAGCCTCCTGAGTAGCTGGGACTACAGGTGTGCACCACCATGCCCAGCTATTTTTTTATTTTTTTGTAGAGATGGGGTCTTGCTGTGTTGCCCAGGCTGGTCTCGAGCTCCTGAGTTCAAGTGATCTCCCTACCTCAGCCTCCCAAAGCACCAGAATTATAGGCCTGAGCCACCCACTCTGCCCAGCCCGCTGGCCTTTCTCAAACCACCAGGGCGGGCCTGGCTCCTGCATTCCCTTCACCCCTGGAATTTCTCATTCAGGTCTTCTTGAGCTAGCACACAAAAAAAGTGTAATAAAATAATTCTTTCAGACAACTTTAGAGAGAAGTTTTCCCAGAAGACAGGATTCTGGCTTTGAGTCACATAAAATGTGTGCTTTGTCAATAACACAGGGAGCAGAGGCATGAATGAATTTTATTTTACTGGACAAGCTGTTCGGAATACAGATAAGACCAGGCGAGCAGCTAAACTCTTAAATAAATGTTTTAGCACTATCTAGAAGGGAAGACTGCAGTTGATTCCAATCTTTTCTGACAGAAAATCAGTTCTTTTAAAACTCCCGGGGCAACAAACAGTAACAAAAAGGTCTTGTTTCTAATAAAAGTTGTAAGGGACTGCAAAATAAAACTTCATCACCAGGAAGCTACAGGCCACAATTAACATGCACGCAGTCTCTCAAGATGCCTCCCTTCTCTGTCCCTTGTGTCTCAATGCAAGAAAAAAAGTATACTGTGATCTGTGCATTTCTAAAATGATATTTTCTAATTGTACATAGTAGCTTTCAATATTTCCAAAGACACAGGGTAACATATTTTAATATAAAACCAAGCTGGACTGAACTGCAAGGATAGCACTGAATTCCTGGCCATGACTGTTACTGAGTTTGTTAAGCTGTGAAGGAATTTAATTTTATTTAAACAATTCAACACATGTCAAGAGCTATGCATACTTGGCTGGGCACAGTGGCTCATGCCTATTATCCCAGCACTTTGGGAGGCCAAGGCGGGTGGATCACCTGAGGTCAGGAGTTCCAGACCAGCCTCGTTAACATGGTGAAACCCTGTCTCTACTGAAAAAATACAAAAAATTAGCCAGGCCTGGTGGCATGCACCTGTAATCCCAGCTACTCAGGAGGTTGAGGCAGGAGAATCGCTTGAACCTGGGAGCCAGAGGTTGCAGTGAGCCAAGATCGCACCACTGCACTCCAGCCTGGGTAACAGAGTGAGACTCTGTCTAAAAAAAAAAAAAAGAGAAAATTTAGCTGGATGTGGTGGTAGGTGCCTGTAGTCCCAGCTACTCAGGAGGCTGAGGGAGGAGAATTGCTTGAACCTCGGAAGTGGAGGTTACAGTGAGCCAAGACTGTGCCTTTGCACTCCAGCGTGGGCAACAAGAGTAAAATTTTATGTCAAAAAAAAAAAAAGCTACGAATTCTCCGTATCTGCTGGACTTACAGACATCACACTAGCACGGTAGTTCTCCAACTTGAGCAAGTGTGCATTGGAATGCCTAGATAACTTGTTAAAACAGATTGCTGGGCCCCACTCCCAGAATCTTCAAGTCAGTAGGTTTGGGTGGGGCCTGGGCATCTGCATTCCTAAAACCCCACTCCTCCTTTAAGGGCCACTCAGTTGTCACTTCATTGTCACTTCATTAATTAAAACCTTCTTTTCCACTCCAGAAGTGCCCAGAAAATTCATGCTCTTAAAATCCTCACAATGCACTGAGGGATGGCTTCTGTGCCCCATCTCCTCTCTGTGGAACTGATGTCCTCTAAAGACTGCTAAATCCTTGAACCCAGTCTCCTGTGTCAGCCCTGTTTGCACTTCACATTGTGCTTAGCATGGACCTTCAGGTCTAATATTTTCATCATAGGAGCCATTGTTAATTTTTAGAAACAAAATGCAATGTCCTTGGATGATGGATTCGATTGGCTGGAAGTAGCTTGTCTGCTTTTAGTCTGAATCACCAAGAACAGATTTTATAAAATCATAAATTGGGTTGGCTTCCCTCTTTCTCTCTCAACAGGATTCTCAGCCACTCAAAACTACATGAGTGTTTTATGCTTTTTAATTTTTGAGAATTAAACCAGTTCTTTCTTCAATCTCAATAAATTAATGAACACTTAAATCCACTAGCTCTAATAAATTGTATTTCTCCAAGGAATGCTATTTATAGTGGAAACAATTACTGACAACCCTAAGTGATCCACGTTTGTACAACGTCTAGAAGATGGTACTGTAGAGTATTTTCAGTTTTTGCAATCCCAGAATTAAGATCACCAGAAGGATTTATTTCATTTCATTTTATTTGTTTGTCTGTTTGTTTAGACAAGATCTTGCTCTGTTACCCAGGTTGGAGTGCTGTGGTGCAATCCTAGCTCACAGCATCCTCGAACTCCAGGGCTCAAGACATCCTCCCACCTCAGCCTCCTGAGTCGCTGGGACTACAGGCGTGCACACTTGGATTTTGTTGTTGTTGTTGTTATTGTTGTTGTTGTTTTAGAGTTAGGGTCTTGCTGTGTTGACCAGGCTTGTCTCAAACTCAGGCACTGAAGCTATACTCCCTCTTTGCTCTCCCAAAGTGCTGGGATTGCAGGTGTGAGCCACTACACCCAGCCAAGATTTTTTTTTTAAGTGTTCTGATGTGTCAAATCATGCATCAGGTTTGGCATTCTGTAGAAATTTTAAATCATAGCATTAATTATTGTAATGAGGTGCAGATGTTAACTTCCTGAAACATTTCATGGCTGCCGCCTAACAAAATTTGGAGCTGTGTTATAGAAGAATAAGCTCAACCTGTGGTCTCAAGAGACAGCTATTACCAGCAGCAAAAGCCTGGACAAGCGACTTATTTCCCTGCACTTGTAAGGCACAGAAGATAATAGTCATCTAACATGGTTCTTCTAGAAATGGAATGCTCTGCGAATGCTTAGTAAACTGTAAAGTGCATCATAAATGTGAGTCACTATGACATCTGTTCATAGAGACATCAGACGTCAGAGCAGGAAATGTACTCAGTGGCCACCTCATCCAAAATGTGTATAACAGTCACCTTAGACGAAACTAAACCCAGAAGGGCAGTCACTTGTTAGACAGCAGAAGGGCCAGAAGACCAACCCTCTTTCTGTACTAGAAATTAGCACCAAGCTAAATTGTCAGAACCGAATATGCACTCTTTACTAATGTTTCTAATTTAGGCACACTATTAAGGGTTAATTTATGTCCCCCTCCAAAAAGAGATGTTGAAGTCCTAACTCTCACTATCTCAGACTAAGACCTTATTGAGTGATAGGGGCTAAAAAGAGGTAATCAAGTTAAAATGAGGTCATTAGGATGGTTGTAATCCAATATGATTGGTGTCCTTATAAAAAGAGGACATTTGGGCCAGGCACGGCAGCTCACGCCCATAATCCCAGCACTTTGGGAGGCTAAGGGGGGCAGATCACCTGAGGTTGGGAGTTTGGGTCCAGCCTGACCAATATGGAGAAACCCCATCTCTACTAAAAATACAAAAAATTAGCCAGGCGTGGTGGTGCATGCCTGTTAATCCAGCTACTCGGGCGGCTGAGGCAGGAGAATCACTTGAAGCTGGGAGGCGGAGGTTGTGGTGAGCTGAGATCACACCATTGCACTCCAACCTGGGCAACAAAAGAGTGAAAAGACTCTGTCTAAAAAATAAAAGAGGACATTTGGTTACAGAGACTGATATGCAGGGAGGTCACCAGGTGAACATGAAGGCAGAGGTGGAGGTGATGCGTCTACCAGATGAGGAATGACAGATCACCTGCAAACCCCCAGAAGCCAGGAGAGGCAGGTAAAATGTATTCTCCTCCTCACCTTCCGAAGGGACTAACCCTGCTGACATCTGCATCTCAGACTTTTCATTTCCCAAACTGTGAACCAGTACATCTCCATTGCTTGAGCCATCTAGTTTGTGTGATAATTTCTTTGAGCAGCCCTTGCAAATGGGTATAAACACCATGATCTCTAATTTCTGAACGTGACGTAAATGTTCATTGCATTTGAGACCTTCTCAAAAGGAGGTTTATTTCCAAAGCAATTTCAACTCCATCTTGGTAAGGCTGCTAGAGCAGGATACCATACACTGGGTGGCTTATAAATGTCAAAGATTAATTTCTCACAGTTCTTGGGGCTGGGAAGTTCAAGATCGAGGTACCGGAAGATTTAGCATCTGGTGAGGACCTCACTTGCTGGTTCATAGGCTGCTGCCTTCTTGCTGTGTCCTCACATAGCAGAAAAAAAAAAAAAAAAACAGAGGGACCCTCTAGAGTCTCTTTTAGGGCACTAATCCCACCCATGAGGGTTTCACCCTTAGGATCTTGCCACCTTTCAAAGGCCTCACCTCCAAATACCGTCACATTGAAGATTAGGTTTCAATGTATGAATTTCACGAAGACAGAAATATTCAGTCTATTGGATTCTGGCCCTGAGTCCCCAAAATTCACGTTTCTTACATGCAAAATACAGTTATTCCATCCCTAGAGCCCCTAAAATCATAACTCATACCAGTATCAACTTTAAAGTCCTAAGTCTAAACCCTCATCTAAGTATCTAAATGAAATATGGTGAGACTCAGCCAGGCATGGTGGTTCACGCCTGTAATCCCAGAATATTGGGAGGCTGAGGCAGGTGGATCACTTGAGGCTAGGAGTTTGAGACCAGCCTAGCCAACATGGTGAAACCCTGTTTCTACTAAGAATACAAAAATTAGCCAGGCGTAGTGGCAGGCATCTGTAGACCCAGCTACTTGGGAGACTGAGGCAGGAGAATTTCTTGAACCTGGGAAGCAGAGGTTGCAGTGAGCCAAGATCCTGTCACTGCACTTCAACCTGGGAAATAGACTGAGACTTTGTCTCAAAAACAACAAAACACAACAACACAACACAAATCTGATGAGATGCAAAGTAGGATGATTTATCTGGAGGGAAATTCCTCCCCAGCTGTGAACATGTAAAACCAAAGTTATATGACAGGCATTAGATGGACATTCCCCTTCCAAAAGGGAGAAATAGAAAGAAGAAAGAGTTAACAGATACCATGTAAATCTAAACTATAAGGCAGATTTCATGAGATCTTAAAGCTTAAGAATAATTCTCTTTGGTTAGATGTGCTGCAGTCCAGGTCCACTGAGTAGATTCCAGCCTTCCAGACCCACTGGGGTGGCAGTGCCACCTTCTAGACATACTGAGGCAGAGGTTCTGCCCCTTCAGCACTACCTGGCAGGCTCTGATGAGCAGCCACCATCCCATGGTATGAGAAAAAGTGAAGATCAGGAGAGAATAAATACGTGTCATTTCTAATTACTTTGGATTCAGCCTTAATTAAAATTGAACTTAAAGTCAGAAGCCATGAGACTTGTTTGGCAAACTTTTTTTTCTTTTTTTTTTTTTGAGAGCGAGAGTCTCACTCTGTTGCCCAGGCTGGGGTGCAGTGGTGCGATCTCAGCTCACTGCAACCTCCACCTCCCGGGTTCAAGTGACTCTCCTGCCTCAGCCTCTGAGTAGCTGGGACTACAGGTGCATGCCACCACACCCAGCTAATGTTTTGTATTTTAGTAGAGATGAGGTTTCATCATGTTAGCCAGGATGGTCTCGATCTCCTCATCTCATGATCCACCTATTTGGCAAACATTTTAAGTGAAACTTCAGAAGCTTTGGATAGGAGCACTTTTGAAAAGTCAATCCTGTTAATGTAGCATTGCATTAATAATGGTTGGGTAAACTTGAGGTTGTGTGCATTTTTATTTTTTATTTTTTTGACATAGAGTTTCACTCTGTTGCCCAGGCTGGAGTGCAGTCACACAATCTCAGCTCACTGCAACCTCTGTCTCCTGGGTTTGAGTGATTCTCATGCCTCAGCCTCCCTAATAGCTGGGACTACAGGTGTGCACCACCACACCTGGCTAATATTTTTAGCAGAGATGGTGTTTTGCCTGTTGGCCAGGCTGATCTCAAACTCTTGGCCTCAAGCAATTTTGCCTGCTTTGGCCTCCAAAAGTGCTAGGATTACAGGTGTGAACCACTGTGCCTGGCCAGTTTTATGCATGTTCATATAACAATCACCAGAAAATCTTACTTACTTCTCTACTTATTCCCTTTCTTGCCACCATAAAGAATTATTTAAACCTGTCCGCTAAAAATATCAGAGTTTGCTATAGTAAAACAAATGTTGAAGAAATGTTTCTGAAGACTTTTGACTTATACCCTTTATTAGGCTGTGAATATTGGTTGTAGGAAACTCCATTTGTTGCAATAAGTGTTCTCTCAGACTTGAACACTGTATTTACCATGAAGGTCAATTTACTCACCAGCTTTGTGATAATTAATTTGTCAACCATGACCTCATTGAACTAGCTCTAATTAACTCAACTGGTATAAAAGAACAGTAAAGATTCTCTAAAACCTAGAGGATATCCAAAGCTCTCCTCCTTTTAAAGAATTATTCTCAACACACCCTGCTGATTTTTGTATTTTTAGTAGAGATGGGGTTTTGCCATATTGGCCAGGCTGATCTTGAACTCCTGAACTCAAGTGATCCACCCGCCCCAGCCCCTCAAAGTGCCGGGATTATAGGTGTGAGCCACCATGTGTGGCCACATATATTGAATTCTTTATGATTCCTGCTTACAGAATTGTCAGAGCACCAACTGACTTCCTGGGTGGATTTTAGACTTCTTGGCTGGTTGTTGCCTGTGTTTCGTGGAGCCTCCTGTCTCCCTCTAGTATTTGAGGAAGATGAATATATCTTGGTTGCAAGTAACAGAGATGGACTCGGGCTAATTTAAGCAGAAAAGGGACTTATTAGAAAGCTGTCTAGTGAGCCAGGCATGGTCACTCACACCTGTGATCCCAGCACTTTGGGAGGCTGAGGAGGGGTGGATCACCTGAGGTCAGGAGTTTGAGACTAGCCTGACCAACATGGAGAAACCCCATCTCTATTAAAAATACAGAATTAGCCGGGAGTGGTGGCGCACGCCTGTAATCTCAGCTACTCGGGAGGCGGAGGCAGGAGAATCACTTGAACCTGGGAGGTGGAGGTTGCGGTGAGCTGGGATGGCACCACTGCACTCCAGTCTGGGCAACAAGAGTGAAACTCCACCCCACCACCCCCTCCCCCCCAAAAAGAAAGCTATCTAGTGCTCACATAAGTAATGCCTCAGGAAGCCGTAGGTGTGAGGAAGGAGCCTGACAATGGGGCAGGAGTAGGTGTCCTGGGAGTGTGGACCACTTGCTCCTGTAATTTACTTGTGCCTTTAGAACCTGCTTGAGCTTGGCTCCATAAATACCAATAGATAATGAGTGCCCATTATTAGTCAGCATGATTGATACTAGCTGCTATTACAAACAGATCTCAAATCTCAGTATATTATCACAATACACATTTCTCACTCCTATTCCAGTCTAATGTGGGTTGGATGTTTGTCTTCCAAACAATGACTCTCATCCTGTGACACAACTCTGTTGAGAGCCTTTACTTCCGGCCTTATAGACAAAAGAAACACAAGAAGGAACCCTGTGTTATTGGACCAATTAATCTAATGCACCATGATGGCTCCAATCTAACTGTAAAAATTGCTGTCAAATGTAATCTTCTTGTTGCTCTGAAAGAAGAAATGGGATAGAGATGCACCTTGGAAGCCGTGTCATAGTTCTGCTGAGCATGTCTGATTTATGGCTTAGTGGATTAGCTAATATACAGTTCATAATGGGCAGCTTAGGTCCTATAATTACTTGAAGCCTCATGGGCAAGTATTCAGTGTCCAGCCAAGAACCATGAACAAGCTAAGAACTATTTTTTAAACGTTAACTAATGAACGAGGTATAGCTTATCTCAAAATTCCTATAAGCCTCCTCTGGATTCTCTTATCCAATTGCCACAGGCTGCAAAAGGAGCTGCCAGCTTATAAGGGAACAGAGGCAGAGCTGTTTGCATTTCAGGCAAGAAACTGTCCTCTTATTTTGGATCTCATTTAAACTTTGCAGTGCTGGCTGGGAGTGGTACCTCATGCCTGTAATCCCAGCAGTTTGGGAGAGGCGGGAGGATCACGAGGTCAAGAGATTGAGACTATTCTGGCTAACATGGTGAAACCCCCATCCCTACTAAAATACAAAAAATTAGCTGGGCGTAGTGGCAGGCACCTGTAGTCCCAGCTATTCAGGAGGCTGAGGTGGGAGAATTACTTCAACCCCAGGCGGTGGGGGTTGCCGTGAGCCAAGATCGTGCCATTGCACTCCAGCTCAGATGACAGAGCAAGACTCCATCTTAAACAAACAAAAAAAGATAGAGTTAGCAGTGAATAGGGAAAACATTTTTGACATTTTTTCCTCTTCCATTCACTGCTAGGAAGATGACATTATCTTAAGCCTAGATGGCATTGAATGGCCAAATATCTACATAATAGCTTCTTTTTGTCCTTTTATTACTCCAATTGTCCTGTTACCTGCAGCATTCCCAAGATAAGACCTTGTGCCAGATATTTAAAAATGTAATTTAACTTACTTCAAGTCACATGGCCAAGTTCACCTACAGTTTTATATGTTGTTAGGACAGAGCTAAGTTCCCTGAATAGGATCACAAAAGCAACTGCTCCAGCAATATGGCTATAATAAGGTTGATGTGATATAAGGAGAAATTGATATTACTTTTGATGCTAAGAGAACTCTGTAAAAATTGGCCAGGCACAGTGGCCTGCACTTTGGGAGGCTGAGGTGGGTAGTTCACTTGAGGTCAGGAGTTCAATACCAGCCTGTCCAATATGGTGAAACCTTGTCTTTACTAAAAATACAAAATTAGCCAGGAATGGTGACAGGTACCTGTAATCCCAGTTACTTGGGAGGCTGAGGCAGGAGAATCACTTGAACCCAGGAGGTGGAGTTTGCAGTGAGCCGAGATCACGCCAGTGGACTTTAGCCTGGGTGATAGAGTGAGACCCTATCTCAAGAAAAGGAAAAGAAAAGAAAAATCTGCCACCGTTTTTTCTTCTGAGTTAAACTTGAGCTGGAGATTATCTGAATCCCACTAAATTAATACCAGGATTTAGATGGCTAACAGACTTTAAGGATTAAAGAATAGTTACAGGGTTTTGATGAGATTGATTATAACCCAGTCATACTATGCGTCCTCCAACACTGGTCAAAAGGTCTCTTTCCACTTCTCTCTTCTTCCTGTTAGAAACAAATTTTCAGTGTTGCAAAAGAAATAGCACTTGAACATAAATTTTTTAGCCAGGCAGATTTACTTCTATAGACGGGTGCGTCTCATGGGTAGAGCAATGGTGAGAGCACACTGGACAAGGAAGGGGAAGGGGTCTTATTCCTGACGCAGCTAGTCTCTACTGCTGTGTCTTTCTTTTTTGGTTAGGGTTGGGCTGCACAGTCTAAGCTAATTCTGATGAACTATTTTAAAGAGAGCCAGGGGTATGATCGGGAGTGGCAGGGTGATTGGTTTCATCAGGAAGGACAGTTACAGAGCAGGTGACTAAGGATGATGAAGGATGGAGCAGGTGATAGAGGCTAGAGGGGCTGTTTACTGAAACTAGGAGCAAGGAGACATAAAGAATGAAGAAGTTAAACTTTAAAATGGAGAACAAAGTACGGGGAAGCTGAACATACTGACATATCGGTTCTTTGAAGAGGAATTTACTGTATCCTCCATTCCCTCGTGCTGCCTTCCACATCTGGCTCAAAAGTCATGAAGCCAAGGTTGTAGGGCCGATTTAGGATTAAAAAGTACTGCTCTCAAGAACGGTAGACCAATTTTATGCTACAAAAAAATTATAAAAGTTAGTGAGGACTAAGCTTTAAGTTTTATTTTGCCCAAATTTCTCCCTAAGGGGTCTGGGGAGTCATGCCCTACAAACCATAAATGCTCATCAGATGGGTTTTATTTAACCTTATATATTGTGACTTACTTTCCAATCTTTCTTGGGCATAACATCATGTGACAAAGAAGAAAGTCAAAATATTTTACCCTAAAACATGTTTCTTTGCTGTATTTTGAAATGGCCCTGCAAAGCTGTTCTTTGTAGGGGGAAACTTTGTATCTGTGAAGAATCATAACTAACATAACTAGACCTTTTTCTTCCAGTGCCTCCCAATTCTGAAGAGATTCACTAAGAGTCTAGCACCTTTTAAAATATCTGAGTAGGAAACATTTGTCATCTTTTGTCTCTAAGGGCAGCCACTGTAAGTCTTCCAAAGAATCTTAGTCTCCACAATCTTTTATCTTAACCTGAACATTTTTTTTCTATTGATCCAAGGTCTTAGGACAAACTCAACCAATTGTCAACCAGAAAATGTTTAAATTTACCTCTAGTCTCGAAGCGTCACCCCCGCCCCCAGCCCCCCACACTGCCCCCAACCTCCCTTTGAGTTGTCTGGCCTTTTGGAACCAAAATAGTCTTCTTTCAACTTGTCCAATTTTCTGATTCCCTTAGTTCAAACTGGTAGAGTTTCTGCTGGTGTAATCTCTTTTCTGTTCCTGGCTTGTGTTGAGATGTCTAATGAGGTTTATGTTTCGTGGGCACTCATCTCCTTAGCAAATAGTGAGTCTACCACACCCTTAGTTCTAAACACACGTTCTCATTTTTGTATCCTATGGACAGGCAAAGAGTTTTCCAAAGTTTTAAGTCCTTGTTCCTTTTTGCTTAACAGATGCCTTCATTTCTGTTCTTCCATTTTACTCTAAGCAGTCAGAAGGAACCAAGCCACTCAGTCAATACTTTGCTTAGTAATATTCTCAGCTAAATATCCAATTTCAGCACAGTTCCACCTTCCATAATACACTAAAATGTGAACACAATTCAACCACGTTCTTTTGACACTTTCTTCCATTTTCCAGTAACATGCTGCCTGAGACCACATCAGAGTGTCCATTATTCATGGCTGCCAACATTTTGTTCATGAGTGTTAGATACAGTGAGCTCCAAGTTTCTCTTCAAATAATCATTATGTCAGTATGTTCAGCTCTCTAATTCTTTAATTCTCCATTTTAAAGTAACTTCCTTATAGTTTCAGTAAACAACCTTTTCCACCAGTTCTAATCAGTAGTTCACATCTGTTCCCCTGGCCCCTGGCTCCATCCTGACTCATCCCGGTCACCTGCTCCAGTCACCTGCCCTGGTCACCTGCTTTGACCTGAGTCACCCCTGGTCACCTGCTCTGACTTGTCCTGTAACCATCCTTCCTGCCAAACTATCCACCCAACCACTCCAGCTCATACCCCTGCTCTCTAAAATAGCCAGTTGGAATTCACCTAGACTGCAGTCTAACCCTACCATTAGGGAATGACACAGTGACACAGCAGTAGGGACTACCTGCGTCAGGAATAAGAAACCCTTCTCTTCCCTTGTCCAGGTGTGTGCCCACCATTGCTCCATCTGTGCAGCACACCCTTCTATAGAAGTAAGTTGCTTTGCTGAGGAAATTTATATTCGAGTGCACTTCTTTTGTGGCACCCAAAATTTACATGTAACATGAGCATATTTTTTTGTTTGTTTTCTTTTTTTTTTTAATTTTTGAGACAGAGTTTCACTCTTGTTGCCCAGGCTGGGGTGCAATGGCCTGATCTCAGCTCACTGCAACCTCCGCCTCCTGGGTTTAAGCAATTCTCCTGTCTCAGCCTCCAAGTAGCTGGGACTGTAGGTGCATGTCACCACACCTGGCCAATTTTTGTATTTTGAGTAGAGATGGGGTTTCATCATATTGATCAGGCTGGTCTCAAACTCCTGACCTTGTGATCCACCCACCTCAGACTCCCAAAGTGCTGGGATTACAAGTGTGAGCCACTGTGCCTGGCCTAAGCATATATATTTTTAAGAAGATGGAAATTCTCCACAGATCTTTTGTCTTTCTGAGCTCTCACCAGAATTGTCTTTAAAGATCTCTCTAAGCCAACATCAGCATTTTCTAATATACACCTCAAAAATCTTCCATCCTCTGCCCATTCCCCAGTTCCAAAGCTACTTGCACATTTAAAAAATATGCATTATAGCAGCACCCCACTTCTGGGTACCAATTTCTGTCTTCATCAGTTTAGAATGCTAAAACACATTACCATAGATCAAGTGGCTTCAACAACATTTATTTCTAGAGACTGGGGAATCCAGGGTCAAGGCACCAGTAGATTCAGTTTCAGAAAGGGCTGGGTATGGTGACTTATGCTGTAATTCCAGTACTTTGGAAGACTGAGGCAGGACAATTGCTTGAGGCCATGAGTTCGAGACCAGCCTGGGAAACATGTAGAGACCCCCATCTCTGCAAATAATTTTAAAATTGCCAAGTGTAGTGACATGTGTCTGTGGTTTGCAGATGGTGTCTTCTTGTCTCACTCACATGGTGGAATGTGGAGAGAGATCTCATGTCTCCTACTCTTTTTGTTTTTTGAGATGGAGTCTCACTCTGTCACTCAGGCTGGAGTGCAGTGGTATGATCTTGGCTCACTGCAACCTCTGCCTACCCAGTTCAAGTGATTCTCCAGTCTCAGCCTCCCAAGTAGCTGGGATTACAGGCACATGCCACCATGCTGGGCTAATTTTTTGTATTTTTAATAGAGATGGAATTTCACCATGTTGGCCAGTCTGGTCTTGAACTCCTGAACTCAGGTGATCCGCCCTCCTCAGCCTTGCAGAGTGCTGGGATTATAGGTGTGAGCCACCTCACCCGGCCCCCTACAATAATGTTTTCTCTATAAGGACATTAACCCTATAATAAGAGCCCCAACCCTCATGACCTAATCTAACCCTAATTACCTTTCAAAAGGCCCAAATATCATCACATTAATGGTTAGGATTTCAACGTATAAATTTTGAAGGGCCACAAGCAGTTCAGAACACTGGACCAGGGGAAGCTGACCCTTTATTTCTGGTGGCACTTTTATCTTTGGAGGTCCTTTGTCAATTTCTAAAGGAAAGCTGAGAGGCTAAATTGTGCTTTTGTAAGGCTCTGGGGTAGAGAACAGGGACCGATATATAGTGCTTCTCCCCACTCTACTGCCCCAGGAAAAGGATCTACTAACTTTGGATTTAAGGATTCATCTGAATGCCAGAGACAAAATAGAATTGAACATGGAATTTGGGCCATGCACAATAGCTCAGAGAGGGCGTGGTGGCTCATGACTGTAATCCCAGCATTTTGGGAGGCTGAGGCAGGCGGTCAGGAGTTCAAGATCACCCTGCCCAACATGCTGAAACCCTATCTCTACAAAAAATACAAAAACTAGCCAGGCACTGTGGCGGACACTTATAATCCCAGCTACTCAGGAGGCTGAGGCAGGAGAATTGCTTGGACCCAGGAGGTGGGGGTTGCAGTGAGCTGAGATCACACCACTGCCTGCGCAACAGAGCAAGACTCTGTCAGAAAGAAAGAAGGAAAGGGAAGGAAGAAGGGAAGGAAGGGAGGGAGGGAGGGAGGCTGGGAGGGAGGGAGGGAGGGAAGAAATGGATTTTGGCGATCCCTGACTTCAAGGTGATAAGCCACAACAATCCTGTAAGTCAGCAGGGTAAATATAATTATTGTACTTTCCCATAGTCCATAAAGGGAATGAAAATCTGTATTTCTAGGGTAACCACTAAAAGAATAGGAAGAGAGTATATCAGTTTCAAGTTGATTGGGCACAGGACTAGGAGTGAAATGATAAAATATATTCAATACATTTTAAAGAAGAAAAGGAAGGAGAATGAAAGAAACAGGGCAGATGGGGAAATTAGAAAGCATTTAATAAGATGATGATTTAAGCCAAACGATACGATTAATTTCATTAAACATAAATGGACTGAATGCTTCCAATCAGTCAGGGCCTCAACAGAAAACAGATGAGGCTCTTGAATAAAAAATACTGGAAGGGCAATTTATTGATGAAGCAGGCATTTGCAAATGTATGGTTACAGAGGATAGGGCAGTGACCTGGAGCTGGTGGCAACTAAGCTATTACCATCCATAGCTCTAAAAGGACGAAGGGAGGAAGTGATTATCAGAAATCAGAGGAGAGAGAGAAAGAAAGATTCCTGTGGAGATGGAGTGACCTACAGTCAAGGGACACAGCCTGACCAAGTTAGCCTGGTTTTTATCCACCATACCATCTACTGGGGCTCCCCATTGGCTGAAGCCAACCAGAAGTGAGGTATCATGGAAACCCTATTAATATAGCCATAGGGCAGCAACCAGGTTGGAAAAGAGTGCTGAGGAATCCAGGGTAGAAGTGAAAACTATCTGGGTAACACATCGACTAAAGGACAAATCTTTTCACACTGGATACTAAGCCAAAAGACATCAACAAACCATGTTAATGAAGAACATTAAGAAACTAAAGAAACAGAAAGGGCTGGATATGGGGGTTCATGCCTGTAATGCCAGCACTTCGTGCACCTGAAGCAGGGGGAGGATTGCTTGAGGCCAGGAGTTTGAGACCTGACTGGGAAATATAGTGAGATCACATATTTACAAATAATTTAAAAATTAGCCAAATGTGGTGGTGAGTGTGTGGTCTCAGCTGTACAGGAGGCTGAGTTGGGAAGATAGCTTGAGCCCAGGAGTTTAAGGCTGCAGTGAGCTGTCATCATGCCACTGCACTCCAGCCTGGGTGACAGAGTGAGAAGAAGGAAGGAAGGAAGGAAAGAAGGAAGGGAGGGAAGGAGGGAGGAAGGAAGGGAAGGAGGGAGGAAGGAAGGAAATGAGTGAGAAAGGGAGGGAGGGATGGAAAGAAAGAAAAGAGAAAGA